>JAJTUV010005336.1:0-10601 GCA_021653895.1 Mastomys natalensis
CAGTGGGGGAGAATGATCAAGTATTTACTAGCCCCTGATGTCTATAGTTCAGGATATAATCATACTTATTTTGTCTAATTATTTTTGCCTATTTTGTCTATGCAGCACTCATAAGTATTGTACTAGACTGAGTTCCTTCAGTACACATTCTATGCCTTCTTCTTTCTGAAATGCTGTCAAAGATGCATAATGCAAACATCATATATGAATGCTCAATAAACTATGATATATATGTGAAACTTATATTGCTTTAGTGTATTACATAATTCTAACCTAATAATAGATACAATCAGACAAGGTTTTCAGATAAAGCATGGAAAATACTAATAACAACCCTGAAATAATCTAGTAATAATTATCAATAGAGAAGTGGAGGTTTGAGTAGATAGGAAACTAGAGATAGAGAACCCACAAGAAAGAGCTTAAACTGTTGAACAGAAATGGATATATATTTGTTTGAGTGAAAAGTCCACAGTTATCCCTGTATAGAAGTGGAGAACTAATTACCAGGCCACTGGCTGAGGTCCTGCTAGGCCAGTAGTATATAGACCTCATTTTAAAAAAAGCAGTAATAACATTCACTCTACATTTGTCTTCTGGACATTTTAAGTGCTGAAATTCCAGAGTAAGAGTTGAAAATGAAGTTTTGATTTGGTTTAGCCTTTCAATTTATTACATATATAAAAGTTATGAGAGCCAGGCTCATTAAGACTTAGTACAAGAAAAGAACTGTGTTTGCCCTTTAATGCCTTGGGCAACAACAATGAGATCCAAATCCCCACAGATAGGATAGTAAACTAATTAGTAACAAATGGCAAGATATTTTCCAGGGACCAGAACACATGAGAGAAAGAATAATTGTTGAATTTATTAATTCATATGTTTTCCCATAGATTGACTATGGAGTTATTAGACTATAACATAATAGATGTATAAAACTGGGTAGAAGCATGTGTGATTAAAATAGGCAAATTCTAGCATGACACAGGAGCTATGTGTTGACTACAGATTTCATATACATTCACACTTATACATGTGTGCATGTGAATAACTGGAAAGCAGAAGGCAATTAGATATTTTAGGAGAAAATGTTGAAATTAAAATAAGATTCTATCCATAGTCTTGAGTTATCAGACTTTCTCCCCATTTATCAAGGACTTGACAACTCCAACAATGCATGTGGGCTCAGAGGGAAAATGTCACTATTGATCATGGGAGCTGGCTTAGAGACATTACTGCATTCTGCAGGAAGTATTTCCTACCCTGATGTTGCATAAGAATGACAAATTAAACTTTTTCATGACTTTCCAGCTTACTTCATCAGTATTGACTGTATTTTAAAGTCAGAGAAGTAAAGTGAAACATGATTCTACAAATATGACATATTTTAAACACCATGAACTTTATTTACCTCATCAGGAACATGACAATTTTCAAACTCACCTTGCAGACTATGTGGACATTGGAAGTCAGGTGTTTATAGTTTTCAATATGAAGCCAGGTACATAGATTAAAAAGAATGTTCTACTTATATATCCTTATATATAAAATTTATTAAGATCATGAGAAATTAAAGAAACTATCTCTAATAATGAGTTCCAAATGAAAAATTAGTTTTCTCCAAGGGAGTCTCACTGGGGAAAAAAACAAGCACTCTTAAGGGTATGCCCCTTGCCCAGCAATAAATGGCCAATACAAATTGAACTTATTGGCATATTTCAGGTTCTTTGTCTCCTAATATTGAGGGTCAAAGGTTTTTTTTTTGTTTGTTTGTTTACTTTTGCTGGTCTTTTGTATATATTGTAGTGCATATGTTTGCACATATATTAGGGCAAAAATATATATTGTGTACAAATGTATATGTTTCTTCCTCTATATATGTTTATTGTGCTTTGCATACTGCTCTTTTTCTTCTGTTTGTTTTGTCCTATTCCAATTTGTTTGTTTTGTTTGGTATTACTGTATTTTATTTTATTATTATTTTCTAAATCCCAATTTGCTTTCTAAGGTGAGACACAAAGGTTATGGATCCAGACTGGCAGGGGGCAGAGAACAGGGAGGAATAGTGGGAGGGAAACCATAATCAGGATATATGGCATGAAAGGAATCTAGATTTAATAAAAGAAAAATATATTTATAAAAGAAGTGGATTTTTAAAACATAACTCTTAAACATTTAAATAATAAGTAGTTGGAAATAAATGAATAAAACATAAAACCAACAATAACAGATGCATCTTAATTTGTTATGATTCAAACAAGTTTTTGGCATTTAGGAAAGTAGTGAGACAAATGAACTGATAGATTATGGCTTAGTGGAGACTAGAAGAACAAATACTTACTCTACAATTTCCTGTACTACACAGGTCTCCACGCTAAACCCATCTGTGCTATAAAGTAGTGGAGCTAGAGGTGTTTTAACCTCTTACTTCCCTGTTCATTTCTAATCATTCAAGAAAAACACACAGATTCCACATATGCAGCAAGACAAGCAGACAGTGTACAGGATCTACTTCTACTGTACCAATCTTCCACTCCACTTTACCACAACCCACATCCTTCTCCCAATCCCTGACAATCAGATCAGCTTCCTATTTAGATGCATAGATATTCATATCTATTCTCTCTCTCCCCTCTCCCCCTCTCCCTCCCTCTCCCTCCCTCTCTCTCTCTCTCTCTCTCTCTCTCCTCTCTCTCTCTCTCTCTCTCTCTCTCACTCCCCTCTCCCACCCCCACTCTCTCTCACACACACAGACACCATGATCCAGTGAATGCTATTTTTCAGGAGTCAACAAATACCCTATTTTTCCAAATAGAAATCACTCATTCCTGAAGGAAATAGAAGAAAATCATGAGCAACACAACAAGGTCAAACTAAAAACCTGAAATAAAGAGTAGCCTACTGCATTATTAAGGCCAATATGAAAACAAATGGTTTCTAAAGGCCAATCAAAAGATTCTGGATACAGTTTTCACATTATCATTTAATATCTGTTAGAGGGAGAATGCCATTCTCTTAAAAATCCATTCTGGCAGATGGGAACAGAAATCTCTCACCTCTCGATCCCCACTAGACTTTAAATAATATGATTAACAAGTACAAGTATAACATTTTAAAAGACAATTCTAAAGGTAATTCATGCTTAACTATTAATATGTGGGGTTCTATTTCAAATTAATCTTCTTCCTTATGTCATTTTTCTTTTTTATTTCACCCTTTAACTTTCCTGATGCTTGCTTTTATAGCTATCCTTTGTCAACCATTTTCTGGTACCTGATGTTAGGTCTGGATGCCTGTTGGGTGCCAAGTAAATTCAGGTCACTATTTTACTGCTTTTGGCTAAAGGCTACTCCAAGAGTCAGAGAGGGGACACAATCAACAGTAATTTTTAAAGTAAATTTTTACAGTTAACATCAAGACAATTTGGATGAATTTTTGAATGCCACAACAGGCAATACTGTATTAACTCTTAACAGAAAAAAAAAAAAAAACCCAAAACACTTTTGAAATGTGCTTTTTGTAGCCTAAACATTACATTCCTGCAATGCTTTTCAGTATTTCATGGAAAGATTCAGATTCATCTCCATGTTCTGTGTAGGAAGCATTGGTTAGTATTTTATTATAGAAATTACAGTACTACAGTCATGTTTTGGCATAATTCCAGAAATACACACTAGATTTTCAAGTTCTCAGATCAATTCATTAACTTATATAGGACAACCTAATTTATCATTTTCCCTTTTTTCTTTACTATAGACTGTACCTGTTTATATCAATATTTCCTTTAATCATTTCCTCTATTTTTATATGCTATTCTCTATGAATCACATTCCGTACAACTAGCCTGTTTTCTTATTATTATGTTTGCCTCAACCTCTGAGGTTAACCAATGTTTATTGTTAGGGAAATCGGATTGCCTGTTTCCACCCAGGCTCCATGAGCAGCAGAACAATGTGCTTTGGTATGGAATGCAGTTTGCTGAGTTTGATTCTCTCCTTTCCACTGTGTCAAGGATAAATCCCTGGGAATCATGTAGAAAGACACGTAATCTTATTCCAGAGCTATTTGTAATGATTTCTCTTCTGTCCATGTGTAGCAATTGAATGTGCTGTCTTATCTCTTTATACATGATGACCCACTACTATGGGTCAATACATTCCCTGTCTCTTTTTGACATTAAGAATACCACATACTGTACACTTCTTTCAGACAAGACGACTTGGTGACTTGGGACTTACTCTATAGAATTTAATATTACCATTATAATTTCTACAAATGTATCATTGAAGGATTTTTATGTATATGTATTTGTATGGTGGTATGGTGGTTTGAATAGGTATAGCCCTTATAAACTCATGTGTTTGAATGCTTGGTCCATGGGGAGTAGTGCTATTAGGAGGTGTGGCCTTATGGAGCAGGTGTGGCCTTGTTGAAGGAAGTGTGTCATTGTGGGGGTGGGCTTTGAGTCTTACATATGCTCAAGGCACAGCCCTGTTGTACACAGTCTCCTTCTGCTGCCTGTGGATCAAGATGTAAAACTCTTAGCTCCTTCTCTATCATCATGTCTGCCTGCATGCCATGTTTACTGCCATGATAATAATGGACTAAACCTCTCAAACTGTAAGACCCAGGCCCAATTAATGTTTTTCTTAATAAAAGAGTTGCTTTGGTTATGGTGTCTCTTCATAGCAATAAACCTTTATTAAGACATATGGGTTTTTTCTGCATCACAAAACTTTAAGACCTTTAATTCAAAGTCATGGCATTTTATGTTAAAATGATTGTGTGTGTGTGTGTGCGTGGTGTGTGTGTTGTGTGTGTGTGTTGTGTAATATATATAATATATATGTTGATATGTATATTCACAGAATAGTAATGTTATCACCAGGCAAGTACATTTCGAGTAAAATTAAGAAAGAATGACTATTTTTTTTAGAATGTTCTTTATTGTGATATACTGTAAGTAAGTATCATAAACAATTAGAACCTTCAAAAATTTGTATGCAATATTGAGCATAAAGCTCATGTAACAATTTTCAGACTCACAGAACTTCTTGATGGGAATGAGCATAATATTTCTGTTGATCTCTGTCGTCTGTTTCTATGTGACACTTCCAAGGAGCCAGTATAAACTAAAAATCAATGAGTCTACAATGGACACACTGTGACCCTAAGACATACACTTGAGACATCTTTGTTGGCAAAGACAGCAATTATAATCATATGTGAGAGCAGATTGCTTCTTGCTTGCATTGTCCTTAAATGGAACAGAAGGTACAGACTCTAACTGCTTCTCTTGGGGCACAGTCAGAGCAGGAAAGTGAAGACTGAAAGCAAATGTTCTCATTATTCTTCACTTTGTTTTCTCTTTTGAAATGTTCAGCCCAATTAGTGGGGATTCATAGTGAAGGGAAAGAAAAGAAAAATATAAGACAAACTTCAAGGAAGAATTCTAGGCAAAAATGAAGTGTATCTTAGACAATTATATAACAGGAAATTATCTTCCATCGCCACAGCGAGTCATGCATCCAGAGCATACCACATCTCATCTTCAAGTACAAAAGTGCAACTTTCATTTATTCAGTACGATGCACATCTATATCCCTACAACCTGAATAAAATTACTATGGTATATAAAACTACTGTGAGGAGATACTTGCCTTTGCTGTACTTAAAAATATCTTTAATATTTTCTCCAACTAGCCTTCATACTACTCTATCATGTCTTCTACAAATACTGTGGATCTGGCTTTAGTCTCTGTGTTCCTATGTTCATATCTGTGTGTGACATTTGTAATAAAACTTATTTATTTTGCTGATGCCTTAGTTATTGTGTGGTATATTTCTCATGCACTAACTACTATGTTATGTAACAGAGGTATCTCATTTATCATAAAGTTGCAGACATATTATGTAATGGTACTCTATCTTAGGTGCTTCAGAGAAAAATTTACTAAATATTATTAATGCCAATATGAAATAGAGAAATAAAACTGTACAAAGCACAGAGCAAACAAAGAAGCTGTGAACATTTTCCTAATGGCTGTGTCTCTCAAAATTTCTTTAGTAAAATACATTTTTTTTTCTGCTCTGGTATCTTCATTATTATTTTTGATGATTTTGCTCACTACTGGGATCATTCACTACCCTTTGTTATGTTTTAATTATTTTTGTTGCATCATCAAAAGCAATTTCTATAGATGATCCCAATCATATGTGCCTTGCCAGTCTTCTTCCTGGAATGGACAAACTGATGTTGGCTCTGATCTTTGAAAGGCCTGTACACAAGCCAAGCCTTCAAAAGATCTTTCAAGTCAAGTATAGCAACTCATACTGGTCAAATAATAAACAAGAAATAGAGGAAAGGAAAAAGACTACATTAGTCTGCATTTGAGGATGAAAAAGAAATGATAATTTGTCAAAATCTCTGTGAGCTATGGGTAGTATAATTCTCTAAAAGTGGAAAAACACAATTATAGGTTTTTGACTCTAGAGTTATTAGTTTATTAGTATCATCCAGGACTCATGTTCAACATTCCTTCTCAAATTATATAAATAAATGCAATGGTAAAGAACCCAAGTCAAAATTATTAAAAGCACTTCATCACAAAATCCAGTAAAATTACAAGAACTCCTCCATTGGGGACTCTTTGCTAAGTTCAATGGTTGGATGCAAGCATCTGCCTCTGTATTTGTCAGGCTCTGGAAAAGCCTCTCAGGAGAGAGCCATACCAGGCTCCTGTCAGCAAGCACTTCTTGGCATCTGCAATAGTGTCTGGGTTTGGTGTCTGTATATGGAATGGATCCCCAGGTGGGGCAAGGGCTGAAGGGGTTTGCAACCCATAGGAAGAACAACAATATCAACCAACCAGACCCCCCAGAGCTCCCAAGGACTAAACCCCTAACCAAAGAGTATACATGAAGGACCCATGGCTCCAGCCACATATGTAGCAGAAGACGGCATTGTCTGGCATCAATAGAAGGAGAAGTCCTTAGTCCTGAGAAGGCTTGATTCCCCAGTGTAGGGATTGCCAGGGTGGTGAGTTGGGAGTGGGTATGTGCAAGGGGGAGCATCCTCATAGAAGCAGGAGATGGAGGATGCGAGAGTGAGGGATCCGGAGGGGCAACCGGGAAAGGGTTAAACATTTAAAATGAAAATACATAAAATAGCCAATAAAAAGTAAATTAGAAAATGATAATAGCCATCAACAATAAGCCCAGACTTAAGATAGTCACACTGAGAACAAAGCTGTAACTGTTTATCTTTGATGAGGTACAAGGACATGCTTACCGAGCTGTCATTAGTTCTAGGGACACTACACTTGTCACAAGGAATGCTCATGTTAATGACATGCATGGAAATACATGTTGTTTCGATGAAAAAAATTACAAGAATACTATTTTAAACACTGCACTTTAAGAAAAGTAATTTCCCCCAAAATACAATTTTCCCCAAGAATGGAATTAAAGCAGGTTCCCACAAAATAGGAAATTTCTCTCCCCTAAACTAAGCCCGATTGAACATGATTAATGAATTGAGTTTTATAAAGAAAGAGCAACTGCTACTAATATGTAAAGTTTATCGTCATTTCTAGGATCTGATTTATAAAGAGACAAATCGCAATATAGGAAGACATACCATTACTTTCATTTTAAATGTGGCGTTTAAATTTTAAAGGAAACTAGCTCAGTTAATTACAAATACCTTTAAACAGTCAAGTTTCCTCAGCAATCTGTATTTGATAGATGTGGGAAAGGCATTATAGCCTGTGTTCTCATATAGTCTTCACTGGGACTAACATCAGCAATCTTGTATTTTAAGCTCCACTTTTAGGGACACATTCTCAAGTCTCCTTTAGTAGGGAAACTACAAAAATACCTGCCATTACACAGTAATGGAAGTTGGGGGAGGTCTTCATGTAAGGACTAGAACATAGTTTCCTATTTTGTCCTTCAAGGACAGACTTTCACATTGCTTCATTCTGATAATCTCATACTGTTTAACAGTAGTGGTCTCTCTTTGCTTTGCCAAGGGGATTATATAATATCATGATTTTAGCTATGGATGAAAGTGTTACGCCAATCAACAATATACAGGGTGTATAAACAAATGAATACTGCAATATAATCCCTGTGACCCAAAATGAGTGGAAAACAAAAGACCCAATTCCCTCAAGACTATGAAAAGAAAAAACACTAATAAAAAAAAATTTGTATTTTACTTAGCAGCATTCTGAATGCCAAACAAAACAGGCACTTTTTTTTTTTCATTTATGACTGGTATTCAGATTCAGAACAACAATTATCCTCTTATAAGCTACATCAGAGACAGCTTAAGATTAAAAAACAAAAACAAAACAAACAAACTACTGTCCCCGTTATACATTTCCATGCCAATTTACAAGCCCAGACTGTATCAGGCAAGGTTAGTGGCTACTGAAAATGTCACCAGGACAGGGCTATCTGAAGACACATTTGATAGTGTGCTAACTATACAAAAGAGACACTGTACAGTTATAAAAACCAATCTTAAATAGTCTTACATTTTATTATTTTGTCTTTTAAATGAGTGTGCTGTGTAGTAGGGGTTTTAACTGCTAGAATTACCTTATTCATCATCTTCTTCCTCCTCTCTTCCTCACCTTCTTCAGCTTCCTCATCTTCTGCTTCTTCTTTTTCTGCTCTTTTCAGCTTTGACCATTTCTTTTTTGCTTTTACCAGGTTTTCCTTTAGCTCTGTAGGTAGCAATCCCCATTTCATATTTCTCCTTCAGCTTGGCAGCCCCCTTCTCATAGGGCTGCTTTTCATCCTCAGCAGAGCTGTTCCATACCTCTCCTAGTGTCTTTGCAACATCACTGATGGATAAGCCAGGTTCCTCTCCTTTTATTTTTGGCAGTACTCAGATCAGAACAGGAAGAAGGCTAAAGAAACCCTCTTGGGTGCATTGGAGTTCCTGAGTTTCTTTTGGGTTTCTCCTTTTGAGGGGAATGTAGGTTTTCATCTCATAATGAGCCTCGTCAGCCTTTGTCATGTCTTCAAACTCCACCCCCTATCGCCTTTTTTGTTTTTTAAAAGACTGATGTTTTATAGAACTTTGAGAAGTTAATAGAAGCATCCAGGTGCTTCTTCTTTTGCTCCCCTGACAGGTTTGCACAAAGAAGCGTAATGAGAACATTTTGCCTCTTGGCTTCATAGGATTTCATTTGCCCATGTTCTGTTGATTTACGTCTGGGATGCACAAAATACCCAGTCCTGTCCAACTCTCCATTGTCCTGGTGTTGTCTCTATGGAGATCAATGTACTGCCTGCAATTTAGTTTTAACCCTAGAAAAAATGACTAAAAATTAAATAAACTGACCAAAAAACAAATTAATAAATTTTTCCAGGGAGCCCAATTTACATAATAAAATATGTCTCTTTACAGTGATTCTGGATAGCTTTTTTGCATTCTGGGACCCTAGAGAAATTATCTATAAACAAAATAATTTTGGGATTTTGTATCTATAAACCCTCGGCAATTTTCTTTTAAAGGGGTCAAGCAAAATTTAAGTGGTTCTTAGGGTTTCCCATTTTTTTCTACTGATCCTAAGTAATGGATATTTCCTGTTACAACTGTATAAAAATTAAGACTTTTCTAACTAATCTCTTAACCCCAAATTAAAAGTCAGTTCTTTAATAGAAGTCCTTGCAAAAGAAGTCAGTCATTCTAAAAAGATATGCATAAACCAAAAGGGGCAAAGGAAGATGTTAGAGAAATTATGAGTGGACAAGTGGGTGTGGCTGGAATATGACTATACTCAGAAGCTGAGCGACTGGTCCCGTAAAAGCATTTGATTTAAATGGAAACAGTATTTTCCTTCCTTCCTTCCTTCCCCTTCCCCTTCCCCTTCCTTCCTTCCTTCCCTTCCTTCCTTCCTTCCTTTCTTTCTTTTTTTTTTTTCTTTTTTTTCTTTTTTCATTGAGCCTATAAATGTAGAAGATTAGCAGAATTATTAAATCTTAAAAACATTATAACAATAAATTTCCTTTTCCTTGGAGTTGGGGGAATTTGTTGTAAATAAATCATTCTTTCTCAACACAGAGTTTTTTTATGGCTGGGAAACTGTCTAGAATCTTCCTTCATTTATATATTTCTTCTTTAAAAGCTGTGCAATTATTTGCAAATTTTGGGGGAAAGGGCTTGTACACTGCATTCAATGTTGATTTCTGTGCTCCAAAATCAAATTTAAAATCTGGAACCTGGTTGTCATGAATGTTGGAATGTTCTTTTTGAACATTTTGATGTAAACAATGCCCCCCGTTATTCTGATTGGTTAATAAAAGGCTGAAAAGCAAGGGGTATAGAAAGGCTGGCTTTCCCTGGAAAAAACCGGGGGGAAGGGGGGAAAAAAAGGGTCAAAAAAAAGGGAAAAAGCCCCAAAATTTTAAAAAAAGGGAAAAAGTTTCAAAAAAGAAAAAAATTGGAAAAAGGGCCAAAAGGTTTTTTTAAAGGGGGTTTTTTCCAAAAAAGGAAAAAAAAAGAAGGGGGCTTTTGGGGGAGGCAAAGGGGGGGGGGAAAGGAAAGGTTTTAAAAAACCCCCCTTTTTTTTTTAGGGGGGGAA
>JAJTUV010005337.1:0-10305 GCA_021653895.1 Mastomys natalensis
TTTTAATAAAATATTGGGGGGTCTCAGGTCCCTCATCTCTGACTCTTTCCTTTTTTTTTCCAATTTTCAAAAAAGGGACTTTTTTTTTTAAAGAACCTGACGGGCCCATCATATAAATCAAAATCTGCCAAACCTTTTTTTTAAAAATTTTTTTCCCCAAATAGCTTTTTTAAAAAGTCAAAACGGCTCCCTTTGGGAATTGTCCCCTAATTTTACATTTTACCTCGAAAGGGGTTTTTTCCTTGGGGGGGTGCCCCTAGACTTAAAATTTTACCCCTTCCCCAAAAAATGTTTTTTTAAAAAAAGGGGAAAAGGGAAAAGCACCTGAAAGTTTCAAAATTTTCAAAAAGAAAAGTTTAAAAAAAATAAGAAAGGAAATTTTTGGGCCAAAAAAAAATTTTTTAGAAAACTAAGGCAATTTTTTATCAAAAAAAAAAATTTAAATTTAAAAATTTTAAAAGCTTGGAAAAGCATTGAAAGAAAAGATTCAAAAAAGGGGAAACGGGCCAAAAAAATTATAAAAAACAAATTTAATTTTTAAAACAATTAAAAAAATAAAATTTTCCAAAAAAATTATTTTAAAATTTAAAAGTTTTTAAAAATAAAAATTTCAAAAAATTAATTTTTTAATGGAAAAAAAAACGGAAAACAGGGGGAAAATCAGGAAAATTGAAAATTTTCAAAAAAATTTTAAAAAACAAAACATTAAAATTTTTTTAACAAAAATTTGAAAAAAAAAAAAAATTTTTTTAAAAAAATACAAATTTGAAAAAAAAATTAAAAAAATTTTGTAAAAAATTTTAAAAAAAAATTGAAAAAAATTTTGGAAAATCTAATACTCTCAAATTAAATATAAAATTTGTGAAAAAAATGAAAAAACGGGAAAATTTTTTAAATAAAAATGTTTGATAAATAAAAAAAAAATTTTGAAAAAGTTAAAATTTTTTTAAGCAATATTCCAAAATAAATTGAAAATTAATAAAGAAAAAAATTCATATTATATTTGAAAGGATTTAAGTAAAATTTCTGATAAAAATGGATTTAGACCAAAAAAAGTTTGAGAAAAATTGGTATTTGTTTTAAAAAAAATAATGAAAAAAATTAAATAAACTTTTTTGAAACAATACAAAAAAATTTAAAATTTATTTTAAAATGATAGAATTAAACATAAATGTATGAAAAAATTTAAAATTCATAAAAACTTTTTTTAAAAAAAAGAAAATTGACAGGGGAAAAATTTCTTTTAAATTGAATTTTGAAAAAAAGGGGGTTTTTGATAAAATTTAATATTTGCTGGAAAATAGTTTTCAAGTTTGTGACAATACTGAAAAAAACCCATTTATAAAAAATTTTTATAAATAGGGGTTTTGATGAAAAAAAAACGGAAACGGAAAATTTGATTGGGGCATTGCATTGGCCCATTCCACCACTTTTTTGAAAGAAACTTTTATGGGACTTATAATTGGAATTGAATAAATTTTTAAAATGTATCATGGGTTTGAACCCCAAGAAAAAAAGCATTCAAGGTTAGGCTTAAAAACCATGTTTTTGAGTATCATGCGAAAACCAGGGAAAAAGAGTTGTGACCCGAAATTAACATCGTGAGAGTACTTTGCTCTGGGAAAAGACGTTGGAGATTGTCTTGAAAAAGTGAATGACTTGGGGGAAAATATCTACCTGGGTGGCACATGCCTTTCCCCGATTTCCTGAAAATCACACAATGGAGAAATTTAGCTGGTGCTTTAAAAGGTCACCTCTTCTTTTAGGTGTAAATACCATTTTAAAAACATCCAAACCCTGGAACCCTGGAGACCCCCAATTTATACAAAAAAAAAAAAAAACCTATTGTCCCAGATACTTTCATATTTCATCTTTCATTTTTTTTTTTTAAAAAGAGCACAAAAAAAAAAATAAAAAAAAAAAAACATGGAAGAGAAAGTAATCAGAAAAATTTTTAAACGTTAAAATTGAGAGCCAGGTAGCATGAAGGTCATTTTATTTTATAAATTTAAGTTACATCTAAACGAAAAATATAAGAGGGAAACCATACATTATGTAAAAAAATTGCAATATAATTCTCTGCTTTTGGAAAGACATGACCTTTTAATTTTACAATATAAACTCTCTCTCTCTCCCCTCTCTCCTCTCCTCTCATCCTTTTTTATTTCTGGTGTGGGGTGTGTTTAGTTAGAGAAAACAAGCAGTAAAAAATACCACACCAAACTATTTGATTACCTGAAGCTTACACCAACAGTGACTATCTCAAAAAAGTTCATTTTAACCAAAGCTTTTGCATCTTATTATATCAGCATAATGAAACGAAATGGTTTCCAAACATTTACAACAATGGAGGTGAATTTTTATTTTGTCTCCCAATTTAGCTAATGGCCAAATTCTATTTACAAGTTCAATGTGGATGTTTTCCTTGTAAATAATTTAATGATTCTCTTATTCCATTCAAAGTTTTGAAACATCTCGTGGTAAAAGAGGAAAAAACCAACAGACTAGTCATCAGAAGACAAAATAAATCATTTATGATTTAGGTTTGACAAATAATTTGGATGAACAGAACAGTATTCTTCCGAAATTTCCTTGGACATAAGGGAGATGATTGGGAATGCAGCCACTTCCGGTAAGTAAGAGATTCACAAAGAATGTTTTCAATTTGGTGGTCATCTTCGCTGATTCATACCACAGCCCTCAGAATTAAACGAGCCCATTCAGTGTTAGCCAAAAGGCTTCTAGTGTCTAATAAATTGACAACATTACTTGTTGTCTGCAATGTTGCTATCAAATTTCCAAAACAGGAAATTTGACAAATATTACCAAAGGGAAGGTTAGAACTTTAAATATCCAGTTTCATAACAATTTTTTTTCCCGTTTTATTTCAAAAACTGCAAGAATTTTATCACAATGTTGTTTTTATTGAATGTTCACTTTCTCATAGGAGTTAAAACCCACCAAGTTTATTCTGAATATGAACATATTTTCGTACCATTTGGCGCCAAGCAATCACAAACACCACTCAAGATCACGTTTGCTTTGAAAGTTATACAAATGCTGGTAAAGGGTGACACATAGAGGAAAAGCCAAGTCTGAATGCTGACCCATTTTCCCAAGTATTACCATCTTTTGGGTATTAATTTTTCCCTCACCGTTTCATCGTGGCATGTCTTTAGCTTTCTTCATTGATGGGTTTTGTCCATTGGTCCATTTGGTTGTGTGCTTGCAGCAAAGTCCCCAGCCACTGTTGTTTAACATGGGTGCCAAGCCATTCCGAAGGTATAGACATCTGTTCAAGGACAATTTGTGGAGAGCCAAGTCACATAGGAATGTGCTGAAACCTCAGCATTTTAAACACTGGGTTGAAATATTAAGTCCTTCTTCCAGTTTCAAGAACTGATGCATCAATAGTCCCAATTTGGTTGGAAAGCCAGTTGTTGGTATCATCTAAAAGCTGTTTTCCAAGTTTTCCATCCCCGCCTGGGGTTAAAAATAAAAAACCAAACCCTTTTTTTTCGGGGGTAAATTTTTAAACACCCTTTTTTTCCCTTTATAGAAAAATTTAGAAAAAGCCAAGAAAATACAACAAATTTTATCCTTTTCTCCTTGAAAAAAGGCCCCCTTGGATTTATCATGAAATTGTAAAGAAGCCTTTGAATGCTTTTGGTCTTTAAACCCCCTTTTTTTTAAAAAGCTTTTGCGCCAAATTTAATTTGGGGCACACGTTTCCCCCTGATGGTTTTCCTTTTTTCATGGTCCCCCCCAAAATTTGCCATTTCTTCCCATTCACCCTGAGGGGGGCCGGGGCTGCCCCCCAAAACCCTTGAGGAATTTCCCGAGGTTGGGAAAGGGGCAAATCCCCATTCCATGTAAAAAAAAACAAAAACAACTTTGGGGATTTTGGCATCCCTTTTTCATTCTTAAGGACCAAACGTAATGAAAATTTAAATTTTGTGTTTCCCCTTTCCCCCGTACTTTTTACATGTTAAACAAAATTTGGCCCAAATGACCAAAACAAAATACTTTTGTAAACCCCCCAAAGTTTTTCCTTTCCCAAACAGAAATTTTAAAAAAGTCCGGCTGTCCATTTCCCGGGTTTAAAAAAAATTTTTATAAACCCATTTAGATGAGGTCCAAACCCCTTTTCCTTAATGTTTGTTGAAAATTTTTTTGGGTTTTTTTTTTTCCCTGGTTTTTGGGGGTCCAATTTTGGTTCAAAGCTTTGGGGGGCAAAAATTGTTCCCGATCCCGGGCCTTTTTTTTCCCCTTTTTAGACGCCCCGAAAAGGCAACTGGGTCCAACTTGGGGGCCCTTTTTTCTGGCTGTGGCTCCCACTGGCCGGAACCCCGCATCTCAAGTAAACCCCTTTGGTTAAAAACCCCAAAAAGATGAAACTTGCTAAACAGAGTTCCCCCAGGAAGGTCCCCTTGGGCAAGGCCATCCCGGTACTTTGCCAAGCCCGCCCCAATCTCAAATGGCTTTTTTCCCTTTTAAAGCCTCCCGACATCACAAAGAAGGCAGGGGAAATTTTTTCATTGTTTTTCCAAAAACCCCTTTTGGGCCCGACCTTTGCACCCGGGCCCCCCCCTTTTAAAAAATTTGCAAAAGGGCCCCCCTTTAAAAACCGTGAAGGGAACCCCCTCCGCTTTTCTCCATACCCCCCCTTCTTCTCTTTTCCTTTGCATCCTTTCCCCACTTTTCTCCCCTTAGCCTCCCCCTCCACCCTTTTTTCCTTTCTTCACTTATTCCAACTTTCCTTCTTTCCCCTTTTTCCATTCTCCTCTTTTTCTTCCCCCTCCACTTCACCTTTCCCCCCAGTTTCTAAAAGGGTCCCCCCCCCCTATGGGTTAAGATTCCTCCACAATTTGGCCCCTTTTTTTTTACCTTGTGAGGAATTTTTAAAAAAAAATTAAAAAAAAAATATTAAAAAAATTTTATTTAAAAAAAAATTTTGAAAAACATGTTTGGTGTAACAAAATAAAAAAAAACAAATTTTTAAAAAAAGAAAAAAAAAAATTAAAAATTTTCAAAAAAAAAATTTCCCAAAAAAAAAAAAAAAAAAAAAAAAAATTACAAGGAAAAAAAATGTTTTTCAAGGTGAAAAATGATAAATTTAAAAAAAATTTTTGATAAAATTGAAAAGGATGAAAAAAAAAATGTTTGATAAAAACTAGAAAAATTTGATGAAAAAACCCTAGGGGGACCCTTTAAAAAAAAAATTTAAAAAAAATTAATGGGGCAAAAAGAAAAATATTTCTTATGAAATTGAAAAAGGGGTTTATGGAAAAGTTTTGAAATAAAAAAAAAATTTTAAAAATTTTGCATAGAAAAAAACTCTGCCTAATAATTTTTGGGGGAAAAGTTTAAAAAAAATTTTTGTTTAAAATTAGGGGGTAATTATAACAAATAAAATGCATAAAACTAAAAAAAATATTAAAAAGGGAAATTTTTTTTAAAAAAAAGGACAAACACAAAAAAAGTTAGGGGAAAAAAAAAAAAACCCAAAGCCTTTTGTAAAAAAAATTCCCCTTGTGCATTTGGGAGATTACAAGGAAAGATTTTCTTATAAAATTGAAAGGATTTTTGGAAAAAAAACTGAAAAACTAAAAAAAAGTACCGGAAATAATTTTTGGGGTAATTTTTTTAACATTGTTTAAAAAACTAGTTTAAAATTTTTGATAAAAAATAGTAAAAAAATTCGTGTTAAAAAACAATGCTTAAAAAAATTAAAAAAAAAAATGATTTGACCAACAAATAAAAATAGTAAAGAATTACAACATTTTTTTTTTAAATAATTACCCAAAAATATTTTTAAGATTTATAGGAAAAAAAAAATTCCCCTTATGAGTTGAATGTAATTTCAAAAAAAATTTCTTATAAATTTTTAAATAGGGCCCCCTGAAAAAATTTTTGGGGTACCTTAAAAGCACTTCAGAAAAAAAAAAAAAAAAAAATAAAATTGTTAAAAAAAAATTAGGATATCTATACTAAAAAAAAGATAAAACAAATTAAAAAAATGAAAAAAATTTTTAGTAAAGTTTGACAAAAAACAGAAAAAAAATTAGGAAAAAAATTCTTCTTTAAAAAAATTTTTATAAAATTGGGCCCATTTACGGGGAAGTTTATGGACTTGAAAGTGATTTTAAAGGTTTTAATTTTTGAACAAAAAATTAAATAGGGAGCCTTTTAAAAAAAAAATGTTTTTTAATTTTATATGCATTACTGAAAAAAAATATTAAAAGCTAAAAATTTGATAAAATTTTCAGAAAAATAAAAAAATGTATAAAAAAAAAAGAGAAAATTGGTAAAAATGATGACAAAGACAGAAAAAAATTAGGGAAAAATTTGAAATATTTTTAAAAAAGTAATCCTAAGGGGGTGAAATTTAAAAAATGAAAAAGAAAAACCTTTTTTAATTTAAAATTTTGTTTTTGTTTTTAGGGAAAAATTTTTTGAAAAAATAAAAAGTAAGTTATTTTATGAAAAAAATGTTAATTTAATTTTTTTTAAAAATAATGGATACAAAGGTAGGGGGAAAAAAAATTTTTATAAATAAAAAAAAAATTGATGAAAAAAGGAAAAACCCAAACAAAAGTAAATTTTTTAAAAAAATTTAACCAAATACAGGGAAAAAAAATTTTTAACAGGAAAAAAAAATTTAAAAATTTTTTTTAAATAAACCCTATAATTAAATTGAAGATTGACATGGAAAACCATTTTTTTATGAAATTAAATTTTATTTATGAAAAAAATTTTTGATAAAAATTTTATGTGCCACAGAACAAATTTTGAAAAATTTTTGATGGGCCCCCGTTTTGGGAAAAAAATAGTAAAAAAAAAATTTAAATTTAAAATAATAAAATTGATGAAAAACTTATGTTACATAATAAGGAAAATTTTTAAAAAAAGTTTACCCAAAAAAAAAAATGTAGAAAAAAATTGAAACTTTTTTGAAATAATTTCCTTTGAAAAATTTTCAGGAAGAATTAGAAAATTGTTTTTGGGAAATTTAAATTTTGATTTAAAATTTTAAAAAAAAACTGGAAAATGGTTTCCAAAAAAATTATGATAAATTTTTAAGACCCCAAAACTGAAGAAAAACTAAAGATTTAAAATTAGAAAAAACCGGAAAAATTGAATTAAAATAATTTCATAAAAGAAGGAAAATTTTTAATTAAACTGATTTACAAACAGGAAAAGAAATTTTAAAAAAAAGAAGGGGGGGCTCTTTTTTTCCCCCATAATTGGGGGTTAAAAAATTTGAATTTGCATGGAAAAAAAAATTTTTTAATAAAAATTTTAATTTGGATAGAAAGGGGTTTTTTTATCAAAATGGGATGTTGCATTTAAAAATGGCCCTTTATTTTAAAAAAAAAAGGGATTTTGGGGGAAAAAAAATAGGGAATAAAAAAATTTTAAAACAAATATAAACAAAGTAGAAAAAAAATAAACATTTAAGGAAAAATTTTTAAATTTAAAAAAAGGGAAAAAAAGAAAAAAAATACAAAAAAATTTTAAAAAATTTTAAAAAAAATTTTTTAGAAAATTTAAAATTGAAAAGGGGGTTTAAAGTTCCATATTGGGAAAAGGATGAGATTTTTTCCCCGGAAAAATTTGATAAAAAATTTAAAAAATGCACAGGAAAAACAACTGTTTTCATATTTTTAAGTTTTGCGAAAAAACCCCGGGAAAAAATTTTTTAAAAATAAATAAAAAAAATTTGATAAAAAAAAAATAAAAAAACAGATTTTAAAAATTTTAAAAAAATGAAAACCCCCAGAGAAAAGTAAAAAAACATTTTAAAAAAGAAAATTTTTTAAAAAGGGTTTCTAGAAAAAATTTTTCCCCGGTGGAAAAGTAAGAAATACTTTTTGGGAAAATTTCCCCTTTTTTTAAGGAAAAATCCTAATTAAAAAAAAAATTTTTGCACTGAAAAAACGGGGTTTTATTTATTAGGCATTGTTGAAAAATTTACCTATTTAATATTAAGTTAAAAAAAATTTTAAAAAATTTTTGGAAAAAAAAAAGAAAATGGGTTTTTTTTTTTTTTTTTTTTTTTTTTTTTTTAAAGTTTTACGGGCAACCACAGAAAAATTTTTAGGGGACAAAATTCAAAACATTAAAGAAAAAGATAAAGATTTTTAAAATTTTATGACAAGCAGAAAAAATGTAGGAAACTATTGAAACTGCTTTTCAAATAAATTCTTAAAAATTGAAGAATGACATGGAAAATTGTTCTTAAATGAATGTGATTTTTGTAAAGTTACTCCATAAATTTAAATATGTGCACAGAAAATTCTGTTTGATAATTGTGAAGGCATTGTTGAAAAATGTACTTCTAAACATTAAGATAATTGAAGAAAAAATAGATTCCAAAAATATCCATGTACATTAGAAAAATTTGATTAAAATGATGCAGACACAGAAAAAATGTCTAAGAAAAAGGTTGAAATTTTAAATAATTACTAAAAAAATTGAAGATTGATATGGAAAAAAAATTATGAAACTGAATGTGATTTAAGAAACATTGTTGATAAAATTGCATATGTCATTAAAAACATGTTTGATTAACTTGAAGACATTCTTGAAAAAAGTAGTATTGAAAATTCAGATAAATACAGAAAAATTGACTAAAAATATAACCCATCTGAGGAAAATTTGATGAAAATAAAGACAGACAGTCCATATATACAGTACATAATTGCATACCTCTTGATTTTTGCAATGGTAAAAAGTTAACCATGGCTTTCTGCATGCTAAGTACAAACTGTATTACTGGACCCAAAGATCTAGAGTCAAATGCTCTCAAATACTTTACAATCTAATTCTCAGACATGAAAAAGTGAAAGAATACACTAATCCTAGATAACCATTTGCAAAACAAATTCAGAAGCAAAGACAAAAAAAAAAAAAAATAGAGAAAAAGCACCAAAGAAAAGGATAAAATGCCAGTTCATCAGGAAACCAAAATTTGATGGAAATATATGTCAAATAATATTTAATCTCACTACCTTAGTTCTAGTTCTGTCCTCATCCAAAAACTACCTGATCTGCACTTTGATTTTCTAATTGACAACAGCCATCTGTCAGAGACAATAAACTGGACCCAAATAATAGAAGAAAAATAAGTTATAACCTTTGGGTCTCAATTAAAGCAATGGCTTTCATTTTTTTCTTTCTTTCTTTTTTTTTTTTTTTTTTTTTGTTTTTTTTTTTGTTTTTTTTGTTGTTTGTTTTTTCTTTTCCTTTTTTAATTTTATTTTTTTGCTTATTCACTTTATAACCTGTCCCAGTCACCCCCTCCCACAATCCTTCCCCATCTCTTGTTTTCTGAGTACCCCCTCCTCCTGTATTCCCCACCCTGCCACTTTAAGTCTCTGAGAGGCTAGGTGCTTCCTCTCCCATTGAGGCCAGATGAGGCACCCAGCTAGAAGACCATACTCCATATACAGGCTGCATGTTTTGGGATAGCCTCCACTCCAGATGTTTGAGACCTGCATGAAAACCAAGCTGCACATTTACAACATATGTGCAGGGAGGCCTAGGTCCAGCCCATGGAGCTAGATCTGTGTAGACTAGGTATGCTCCACGGTTGGTGATACAGTCTCTGAGAGCTCCAAGGGTTCAGGTTGGTTTACTCTGTTGATCTTCCTGTGCAGTTCTTATCTTCTTAGGGCCCACAATCCTTCTGCCTATTCTTCTATAAGAGTCCTCAAGCTCCATCCACTGTTTGGCTCTGGATGTCTGTATCTGTCTGAGTCAGCTGCTGGTTAGAGCCTCTCAGAGGACAGCTTGCCCCTGTCTTTTCTCAGGCTGGAGGTTTAGATCCTGGGAGCTCTGGTTGAATCTTTTGATATTCGTTCTAAAAAGGACAAAAGCACCCTCACTTTGGTCTTCCTCCTTCTTCTTGAGTTTCATGAGGTTTATGCTTTGCATCTTAGGTATTGTGTGTTTTGGGGCTAATATCTGCTTATCACTGAGTGCATACCATGTGTGTTCTTTTGTGATTGGGTCATCACACTCAGGATGATATTTTCTAGCTCCATCCATTTGTCTAAGAATTTCATGAGCTCATTATTTTTAATAGCTGAGTAGTACTCCATTGTGTAAATGTACCACATTTTCTGTATCCATTCTTCTGGGAACGACATCTGGGTTCTTTCCAGCTTCTGCCTATTATAAACAAGCCCGCTATAAACATAGTGGAGCATGTGCCCTGTTGCATGTTGAAAATCTTCTGGGTATATACCCAGAGGGGTATAGCTGGGTCTCAGGTAACACTATGTTCAATTTTCTGAGTTA
>JAJTUV010005338.1:0-10106 GCA_021653895.1 Mastomys natalensis
AAGACTAGAATTTAACATATATTTCAGAATTACAGAGGTCCAATACCTTAGAAAAAAGTGTTGAAACATAAATTCATAATACATTGTAATGAAATGTACCCTTAAAGTTTTATCAACATACAAACTACATAGAAAATAAAATTCCTGGTACTATTTGTCCTAAAAGTATATTCCATAATCTAACCTTTAACATATCATTCTTATATTCCTGATTTTATCTTTCAGTCTCTCTCTTTCCCCTAATATTAGATATGAGAGAAAGAAGAGAAGTAACAAAGAGAGAATGAATCCCCGAATGTATTCTTCTTTATCTTGTTTCCTCCTGACCAAGACAAGTAACAATTCAGCCACCAAAAGATCAAAAACTAAAACCTGTCCTTTTGGATATGAGACACAGTTCCCTTGAAACTGCTTCCTGTAGACAGGAGTGGGTGTGGGTGTTGTGGTATGGAATATTTTTCTTTAGGGAGCTCAAAGGAAATTAGGATATTGCTCAGTTTTAAAGAAGCTATCTGTAACTTTATTATACAGAATCTATATTTTTATCTGTTTATAACATCTCAATAGATTGTCATCCTAATTTCTCAACTGTTTTCAGATTTTTTTTCATACGGAATTATTTTAGGCTGTCATCGTAGGTTCCACATTGGACTCTTTGAAGATTCATTATTTTCTCCTAGGAATCCTCTAGGTTCCTTCAATGGCTTTCATTCTACCATTTAATATTTTAGATTTTTATTTCTCATAGCATGTTTCATTCTAATCTCAATTTAAAAAGATATATAAAATTATAATCATTACTGGACATGAAATTATCTTAAGTGGATGAAATCCAAAGTAGATGGGGTACAATTCGCTTCATTTACAATGTTTTCCATTTTTTAATATGGAAAACATTTTTGTTTTTAATCTCTCATATTCTCTCCTTTATGTGGAAAGAACATTTTTCTTTTCCCTCCTTTGGAAACTTTAATTTTTTATATTTAAATTCAATATTTCTGTTACTATGTATGTTCTGTTTTGTTATTCTTCTTTTACGTTTTAAAACACTTTTTGTATTTTTTTCTCTTCTTCAGGATTATTTATATGCATTAATTAATTAATTAATGTTATTGTTTTCTAACCTTAATGTATTTTTTGTATTCAACTTTTTCTAAACTCTTCTGTCCTTGCACGTCTTTTTTATATTTTTCTCTTAAGAACTTGATTTTATTAATTTCAAACTATTTATATTAGTCTATGATGTTTTATACCCATGCTCCATATTTTCATTCACATTATGTATAATTCCAAATATATTTCCAGATCAGAAGCTCACCTGACCTCAGATTATTTCAGAGTCTATCTGTGTCCCTTTGTGGTTCAGCTCAAACATTTGACAGTGACTAACTCCAGGCCACTCACAGATCAATGCTGGTTCTGCCACACTGTGAGCTGTTTGCTGGCTGTGAAGGTAGTACCATCAGCTTTATGAGGCTGGGGACACTATGTGACCTCATAGGAGAATGGAAGGTCATATTAGAGGGCAAAAACTTGCACCAAGCATGTTTGTTGCAGGTAGGGTAAAATCCACCTTTCTGGACCACGGTGTTGTGCACTGCATTCCCATCCAGCTTGATATTAAAAGGCCAAATCTACACTGTGATGTCTCCAGTTATGCCAGCTCTGTATGGTCCACTATAGGTAGTAGCACAGCCTTGCATCAGGCATGGGAAGGTTGGACAAACAACTGCACCTGTGGGGAGGTGGAGGGCACACCCAACTCCCTGAAGCACCTGTCCCAAGTCCAATCTGTATTCTAATCCTTTTCCATCACCAAGCAATACATGGAGAAAAACACCAGTGCTAGGAAGGGCTGAAGCCACCCAGATATCCCATTATGGGCCACATGTGGTTACTAAGAAACCATCTAAATCATCCTGTCTCTTGTCATCATTATCCTAAATGGACAGAACTAGAAAACTGCTCTGTCCCCAGGAGTACCTGTTTATGCCTTTAATCTGGGATTTTCATTCTATATCTGTTTCCTTTTTTTTTTTTTTTTTTTTTTTTTTTTTTGGTTTCTCCAGACAAGGTTTCTCTGTATAGCCCTGGCTGTCCTGGAACTCACTCTGTAGACCAGGCAGGCATGTCTGTTTCTTTCTAAGTTTAGATTTCCATCTAAGTTTGGATTCTGTGTCAGTTTTTGCCTGACATTCAATGGGCCCAATGCAATTGTATTTCTGTAAGGGGAAGGGAGTTCTAACATCCCTTTTGATTCAAATTAAATTTAGAGTGTTTCTATATTTGCCCTACCCACTTTTAGCTCCCAAGAAAGGCCACAGAAACCTGGTATTGTTTATTAAAACACTGCTAGCCTAATCTGGGCAGGTTTTGACTTTTTCTAAGTCAATTTGATTGCTAATAGCCATATAAGTACTCCATTTATTGCCATCTGAGGATGTACATGGTCCATGTGTGTCTTCTTGGCTTCTTCCTCATTGTAACCCTCATGGCAATTTCTTCAGTGCTCTCCATGTGTTTCCTCCTAACCTTCTCCTAATAGTCCTTTCCTCTGTCACCCACTGGAACCCCTGACTAGGATCAGAAGTCTTGCACTGTTCTTTTGTGATTAACCAATTGACTCATCAGATCTTATATAAAGCAATCAGAGGTGATAGAATACAATTTTTACATAACAAAGATACCAGAGATCGTTGACAGTGCCATTGTGCAGATGCAACCAGAAATCTAGACATAGAAAGCAGCATCTGAATGCACAGTGCACCAAACCATCTCCCAAAAGACTCATATGTATTTGTGAATATTTTTAAGTATCTAAAAGTGTGTTACTTCTCTCATTCTATACCATATGTTTGAGACAGGTTCTTCTTGACACTGACTAAAAAGGTGCTCAGAGAAATTGCCAAGGTTACAAGCCCAGTCTCCACACTATCTATCCAAGTAGTAGGATTGATGATATGGAAATGACAATTCAGATTTGTGTTCTTAATTTTGAGAAACAAATTTTTTTTAATTTCTGTATTATGCTATAATTGTATCACTGTTTTTTTATACTCTAAATCCTCACATATGTCCCTTCTGACTCTTTTTCAATTACTTGCTTTAAAAGGCATGTGAATGTGTGTGTGTGTGTGTGTGTGTGTGTGTGTGTATATACATATATACATGTATATATACACATATATATGTATATATGTATATGTATTATGTATATTCCCATGCGCATTGTGAAACAATTCTACCATCAACTTTAATAGTTTAATATAACAATCTTTCAATACTGCTGTTACATGGATGATATGATATTACATATGATATATGCACTGTTCTCTTGTGATTAGCTAATTGACTCATCAGATCTTGTACAAAGCAGTCATAGGTGATAGAATAAAAAATTATATATATAATATATAATGATTTGTAATTAAGCCAAATGAGATGTGTACATATGAGAATTTGAGTTCAAGGAGACACTGTATGACCATTGTCCATGTAAAGGACCACTTGAAAGAAACAACAAACTGCTTTAGAACTCATGACTGTGGCCCCTCCAGAAGCACACATAACTACCATGGGCATGCTACAGACAGGCAGTACCCTGAAGAATAAGTGTCCTGAAGATTTCACACTATTATGGAGCATAGCTTTGCTTGTTATTCTCTCAGTTTTCACAGCCTTCCTAATCTAAGTGTTGTGCGAAAACTCAGGGTGGCTTCCAGCTCCTCACTGGGCAGTATTAATAGCACTAACAATAATAATGCTTATTTTTCGTTAAGTATTGCTGCTAGAACAGACTTATGATTCAATCACTGCCTTGAAAAGAATTTAGAGATTTAGGTTATTAACAATGACCACCACCTTTAGAAAGAATTTGAGTTTTAGCTTGATAGTTAAGTTAGGATAAACCATTTTTGTACAACGGTTCCAAATAGAAGACCTCTCTAATGATCAAGCCTTCAAATATATGAGACTATGAGAGTCATTAATATTCAAACCACCACAGTACAATAATGCGTTAAATACATAAAACATATACTTATTATATTTATATTATTATATGTAGATATCAATCTATACTTAAATATACTACATATTTTATATTAATGAACAATTAGTAAATATATTATATGAAATATATAATATAGCATAAAATATATATATAATACTTACTTTAATATATAAAATCCATATTCTAATATAGCTACTTCATTGACTACCTTCTCCTATTCCGAACCACTCTCATATCCCTTTCACATTCACAATCTTTCCTTTATTATTACTACATATATAAACATATATGGATATGTAAATACATTAAAGTATTCTCCTGAAATTGTTTTGTATTGTTTTATGTGTACATGATTTCAGAGCTTACCATGTAGTACAGAATAAATCATGAGAAATCTTGTCCCTCTGGAAGACAATTCTCCCACTCTCAGTTATATTTTTATTTGCCAATAGTTCTTTCTGGACTAAAATATGGTTTTAAATCAACATCACTCACAAAAACATCTGGGAGTCTCAGTGAGTGTTATTAACCCTAGCAGTGAATAACATTGGGATGGAGACAATGCTTGTACTCATGACAAATGGTGGTGTCAGCCTCTTGAAACACACAAGCACCCACCCACCTCTATCTGCCCCCCTTTCAAGTTACCAGAATAACGCTGCTGTCAATTTCTATTATTTCAGAATCAAATTCCTGTGAGCCTTAATATAATTCATACCAACAGTATTCTAAGAATTTAAGAAAACAATGTTAATTTCTATGCCAATGAGATAGAAACATAAATTTTGTGGATTTGTGTGTGTGAGGAGGACCTCAGAGGAGTTGTGGAAGGGGAAACTCTAATCCAAATATATTGTATGAAAAAATCTCTTTGCAGTTCCCACCTGTGTCAAGAGCAGAGCCCCAGCGCTATAACAGAACCCATACAGTCCACCCGGTTGAAGCTAAATCCCCAGGTATTATGATACATCCAGGTTCATAGGTAAGACCCCAAACTCTGTCCCATTACCCAGCATACAAGGACCCCAGCAACCAGGGTGCAGATGCTCAGCCATTCTAGAGACCCTAGTGCCTTCCAATTGCCACTTGTGCCAGGAGTAGAGCACCAGCACTGGACCTGAACCCACATAGCCTATATCAATGTTGCAGCTTGACTCCAGGTATTCTAACACTTCCAGGAACACAGGCTCATAAGAAGGACAAGCTCTAGTAAGAGACAGGTAGGCCAGATAAGCAGACGGCAAGAGGCAAACGCAAGAACATAAGCAACAGAAACCAATTTAACTTGGCTACGTTAGAAACCAGTTCTCCCACCACAGCAAGTCCTGGATACCCCAACACACCAACAAAGCAAGACTGAAATCTAACATCTCATTTCATGAAGATGACAGAAGACTTAAGAAGGATTTAAATAACTTGCTTAATAATTACAGGAGAAGACTACCAAAGAGGTGAAGGAATTAAAAAAACAGTCCAGGATCTACAAATGGAAATAGAATTATTAAGAAAACTGAAAGGAGACAGGCCTGGAGATGGAAAACCTGGAAAGACAGCAAGAGTCACCAATGCAACCATCACCAATATAATATAAGAGATGGGAGAGAGAAATTCAGAAGTAGAAGGGAAAATAGAAAACATAGACATAAGAGTCAAAAAAATCACTAGAAGCAAAAAGCTCCTATCTCAAAAACATTCAAGAAATACAAGACACAATGAAAAGACTGGACCTGAGAATAATAGGTATAGAAGAACGTGAAGATTCCCAACTCAAAGGGCCAGCAAATATCTTCAACTAAATTATAGAAGAAAACTTTTTAACCTAAAAAAGAAATGACCAAAAACATACAAGTAATGTTTACAGAATACCAAACAGATTGGACCAGAAAAGAAATTCCTTTCCTCATATAATAATTAAAACACTAAATGCAAAAAACAAATAAAGAATATTGAAAGCTTATAAGGGAAAAATCTCAAGAAACATATAAAGGCAGAAATATAAGAATTACCCCAGACTTCTCAGCAGAGAATATAAAAAGCAAGAAGCTCCTGACCAGATGTCATACAAAACCTAAGAGAACAAAAATGCCAACCAATGTTACTATACCCAGGAAAACTCTTAATGACCATACATGGATAAACCAAGATATTCCATGACAAAACCAAATTTAAACAATATCTTTCCACAAATCCAGATCTACAAAGGATAAAAGAGGGAAAAAATTCAACACAAATTGCAAAACTACAACCCAAGAAAAAAATAAGAAAATAATCTTTTCACAACAGACTCAAAAGAGAATCACACAAACATAATTCCACCTCTAATGACAAAAATAACAATATTCAACAATCATTGGTTCCAAATATCTCTCTACATCAATGGACCCAATTACCCCAATAAAAAGTCATATACTAACAGACTGAATATGTAAACAAACCCAGCATTTTCCTGCATACAGGAAATGGACCTCAGTCACAAAGAAAGTCATTACCTCAAACTAAAAGGATGGGAAAAAATTTTCCATGCAAATGATTCAAAGAAACAGGCTGGAGTAACCACTCCAATATCCAAAAAATAGACTTTTAAGCTAAAGTTATCAAAAAGAAGATGGGGAAACTGCTTACACATTAAAGGAAAAATCCACCAAGATGAACTCTCAATGCTCATTATCTAGGCCACCCACATTTGTGAAAGAAACATTACTAAAGCTCAATGCACACATTGAACCTCACACAATAATTGTAGGAGATTTCAACACCCCACTCTCACCATATGGATGGATCATGGAAACAGGAACTAAACAGAGATACAGTAAAACTAAAAGAAGTTAGGAACCAAATGGATTTTAAAAGGTATCTACAGAAATATTTCACCATAAATGAAAAGAATATACCTTCTTCTCAGCATCTCTCCAAAAATGACCATATACTGAGACACAAAACATACCCCAACAGACACAAGAACATTGAATTAATTCCATGTATTCTATTGGACCACCATGGACTGAGGAAGGTCATCAATAGCAAAATGACAACAAAAATCCCACATATACATGGAAGCTGAATAACTATCAACTTAATCATAACTTTGTCAGGGAAGAAATAAAGAAATTAAAGACTTTTTAGAATTCAATGAAAATGAAGGCACAACATATCCAAAATTATGGGACACAATGAAATCAGTGCTAACTGAAAAATCCATGGCTCTGAGTGTCTCCATAAAGAAATTTTTGAGATCATTCACTAATAGCTTAACAGTTCATCTGAAAGCTCTACAACAAAAAGAAGCAAATACACCCAAGAGAAGTAGAAAGTAAGAAATAATCAACTTCAGGGCAGAAAACAACCAAGTAGAAAGAAAAAGAACTATACAAAGAATCAACAAAACTAGGAGCTGGTTCTTTGAGAAAATCAAGATAGATGAACCCTTATCCAGACTGACCAGAGGGCACAGAGACAGTATGCAAATTAAGAAAATCAGAAATGAAATGGAGAATATTACAACAGAAACAGAGGAAATTCAAAAACTAATTTGATCCTACTAAAAAAGTTAATACTCAATAAAACTGGAAAACCTGGATGGTTTTCAAGACAGATGCCAGGCACCAAAGTTAAGTCAGATTAGATAAACCATCTAAAGAGCTCCATAAAACCCAGGTAAATAGAAGCAGTCATTAGAAGTCTCTCAACCAAAGAGAGCAGGGCCATATGGTTTTAGGGCAGAATATTATCAGACCTTCAGAGAAGATCTAATATCATTACTTCTAAAACTATTCCAAAAAAATCGAAACACTACCAAGGAACACTACCCAATTCTATCTATAAAGTCACAGTTACACTGATACCTAAAACCACAGGAGAGATTCCCAGAGGGACAGGATGGTAAAAGAAAGCATGTAGCTTCTGGGGGATTGTGGTAGGAGGAACCTCTATGTAGTACCAAAGACTTTGGATGTGAGAAGTTCCCAAGACTTAGTAGGAATGACCTTTCCTGAAAAGGTCTACAGTGGGAGATGGAACCTGAAGAATCTACCTCCAGTAGATACAAAGGATCCCAGTGGAGGGATGGGGTCACCAACCCATCTTCAAATTTTTGTCCCAGAATAGTTTCTTGTCTAAAGGAAATGCAGGGATAAGAATGGGGCAGTGACTGAAGGAAAGGCCATCCTGTAACAGTGCCAACTTGGGTTTCATGCTATGAGTAGGCTGCAAACTCTGACACTATTACTAATGCCATGTTTACTTGCAGACAGGAGCCTAGGATGTCTGTTCTCTGTGAGGCTGTACCAGAAGCTGACTGAGACAGGTGCAGATACTTACAGTCAACCATTGGACTGAGGTCAGGACTCCTTGGGAAGAGTTAAGGAAAGAACTGAAGGAGGTGAATGGGATTGAAACCCAATAGAAAGAACAACAGCCTCAACTAAACCAGCCTCCAAAATCTCCCAGAGACAAAGCCACCAACCAAAGAGCATACATGGGCTAGCCTGTGGAACTGGTATATATGTGGCAGTGGACTGCATTGTATGGCCTCAATGAGAAAAGATGCAATTAATCCTGTAGAAATCTGATGCTCCAGGTAAGGAAGATGGCGGTGGTGAAGTGTCAGTCCGTGGATGGGGAGCACCCTCTCAGAAGTAAGGGCAGTATGGAATGAAGAACTTGAGGTGGGGGAACACTGTTTTATTTTAAGGTATATCAATAGAAAATAAAGGGGTTTTAAAGTTATACCAATATGAATTTAAGGTTGTTTTGTTTTTATTAAATATTAGTAGAAATTTAACATTATCTTGTTTGAATTAATATACTGAGAGGAATTTAAGACAGTTTTGTCAAACTTATTGTATACTAATAGAACATTAAGGATGTTTTGATAGACTATATGGTTTAAAAGCTGTTCATTTATAATGTGATGTAATGTTCTAATTTTTGTTTCTTATAATTATTTTATTCTATGTAAATTTTTTAATGTTTCGGAAAAAGACAATTTTTAAACAACAGGGTGGAAATTTCTGGATATAAGTGAAGCCCACTTATCTGGTAGTTTGGTAAGACAGACTCAGGGGGATTTGCTGAGGCAAGATGCATGCTGGGACATATGATATTTGGAGATAGAATAACAAGAACTCAATAGACAATGGTTGCAAGCTTGCATAGCTAGTTTTGCAATGATTCATTGGTATTGCATCTTAACCTTGGCTGATCATCATTTCATTGAGAGAGACACCAGCAAAGAAAAATCTCTTGGTGTCCCAGTTCATCCTAGTCACAGACTTATTCAGATTCAGCAGAAGATTGATGGTTTCTGCTAAATTAGCCACAGCTTCTGATTCATGTTTGATATCTTAACACTACTGAATGGACTATGGTATCCTGATTGATGAAAATTGGAGTTGGGAATTGCCCCCAAAAAACTTACTTCTAAGCAGGTCCACATCCACTTATACTATTTATCATCTTTTCTCCCCAACCTTTGCATGGTGGGCTAGAAGGTGGGTCCAAACATTTGATAATACTTATTAAAAGTAGGTTTTAAAATATCTAAGCTTACAGGCTGGTTCTTTCTAAGGTTAGATTTCTGTCTAATGTGAATGTTAATTAATTTCTGCCCAAAATTGAGTGTGTTAAATGCAATAATATTATTTGGGCGGTGTACGCCCTCTTATATCCCTTTGGATATCAAGTAAATGAAGGACATTTGTACACCTGCCCTACTTGATTTTAGCTGTGAATTAAGACACAGAGACATGGTGTTTTTATTACATACAGTAAGCCTAATTGGGCAAGTTATGAACACTTTTTTATTTATTTTATATATATTTATATATATATATTATATATATTGGTTTTTAGAATGTCTCTAGTCTCCATGTGCATCTTTGTTTATATATTTGTTTTTTTTTTCTTTTTTTGATAATTTTATCTATTTACATTTTAAATCTTATTCCCATTCCCTTTTACCCTGTTACAAAACTCCCTACCCCATCCCCTCTACACCCTGTTCTATGAGTGTGCTCACCCACACATCCCCTCCTGCCTCAGAACTATAGTATTCCCCTATGCGGTCATCTGTTTCCACAGATCAAGGGTCTCCCCT
>JAJTUV010005339.1:0-25133 GCA_021653895.1 Mastomys natalensis
TCAGAGACTTAATGGGAGGTGGGATACAGAGGAGGGGGTACTCAGAAAACAAAAGATGGAAGGGTTTGTGGGAGGGGTGACTGGGACGGTTATAAATGAATAAGCAAAAAAATAAAAATTAAAAAAAAAAAAAATATGTTCTATATATTTAAATATAATAAATATTATTAAATAAATATAATTATATTAAAATATATATTAAAATATATTAAAATAATATTAATTAGTAATAATAAATATATTTACTTACATATAATATGTATTATACATATGATTATATAATATTAACAAATACATAAAATATATAATTATAAGATTGATTATGTAATATAATAAAAATATTATATAATTATGATATGTAATAAAATACTATTTTCCCATTAAAAAGTAAAATTGGAAAAATCAAGGAAGTATCTAAGAATGATATGAAGTCAAAATTAGTACTAATGAAAAACAGGTAACTTCTCCATGACAAATATGATGATACAAATGTATAATATTTTAAAAATGTGATGAAATTTGGGAAACTTGCCCATCCACTTGATATGCTTTAAAGGTGTAAATGATGAAATTAATCCTAGTAGAAAATCACATTTATGTATTAACAATCTGGGGCCTAAAAAAAACTAACTATAATAAAATACAAGCGCATGGAAAAAAATTCTTACAGAGAGTAGACCCTCTGATACTTCACTAAATAATTTTCAAAATTTCAACAATCATGAAATAAAACTAGTACTTTGGACGAATCTAATCAGGATCGTTTTTGCAGTAAGAGCTCTCTCATACATACACACTCTCTCTCCCCCAAAATCCTGTCACTAGCCATTGGTCCTTTCTTGTTTTCTCAGGTAGTTTTTCAACTTCTTTCTCAAATTAGCCTTCTGAGAAGGTAAACTAGGATATTATTAACACAGCTCTGTTTTCCCTTTCCCTCAGGCATGAAGTTTAGAAAGCAAACACTCATGTTAGTGGGGCAACTAAACATCATAGCATTGGGGGGCTAAAAAGGTAGGGCATGGAGCATTGAAGAAATTACCTTGCTGCTTCTCTTTTAACCTTTGCTTTTTTCTTTGTCTTCTTGAATACTATGAGAAAAAGGGGATAGATTATGAAAAAAAAACAAATATTATTGTCTTTGGAAAGATTATTTACACTCATGGGCTCATTGTCCATTTCTTTGACTCTTCCTTGGTTACCGCCAAGTCCCCCAAACATCAAGCTTGTCTTTGTTTTCTTTTAAGTAATGAATTGAATGGCTCCACTTCTCCAGAACATGGAATGAAAGAGGACTTTTATACCCTCCACTCAGCAGCTCCTGATTTAAAAACTGTTCACCTTCTTTCACTCCAGGTATAGGCAAACCACTTTTCTGTTGTCTACTATAGTGTTATTTTGAAATTCCACATGCAAGTGACCTCATGTAATTACTTCTTTATTGTGTGTTTCCTAAGAGTCTCCACTGTTTTTTATCATAATAGTAACAATCTAAAGCTCTCCATTTGTTTTTGCTGTCTTTTAAAAATTAAAAAGGTAACCTTCAAAGGGTTTAAAAAATTCCTAAAGAACATACATTTTTATCCTAGTTAAAGACATCCCCCTTGCAACTTCAAAGGGGTTTCCAAGCCTCAGATCCTTCACAAGTCCAGAGGGTCCGCTATACTCACAAGAAAAACCTGACCCCATGGAGCATGTGTTGCCATGATTTTCCCATCAGGCCCCTGACGGTCATTCTCTCTGGTGCAATAAGTTGTCCATTCTTCCTGGCCTTGCGAAATCCATCCATAGCTTCTGCTTGACAAGAGAAAGTTGGAGGTAATGAAACCCCATATGGTCAGATCTAAAAGTCAATGAAATTTTTATATTTACTTCTAAATCTCTTTAGTTTTAAGATATGTAATGCTTACCCCAGAGTAATTCTAAATTTCGAAATAACCATTAAACATTGTTTTAAATGATAAAACTGGAAAGGAGGTAAGAATATTAAATAGGAGATGAGTATATTTAATATATTCTGTAACTGATGAGGTGTTTTGTGTGTGTGTGTGTATTGTGCGTGTGGGATGTGACAGTCTCAAGGCACACCCTCATAGAATTCCCGAGGAAACTTTCAGGAGTTGGTTCTTGCTTTTCCTTTCACCTTTTCCAGGCAAAGTCTGTCTTAGATCTGTAGTGGCACATGGATACTCCAGGTCATCTGGCCAAAGAGCTTCCAGGCAATTCCTCCTCTCTCCCCATCCAATCTTGTTATAAAAAGTGTTGAGACAAAAAAGGATCATGTCTACATTTATTTTTTTTTTTAAATGTAGGTTCCAGTGACTGAACTCAAGGTGTAAAGTTTGGCAATCACTACCTGTTCCTGTGAGTCATCTTCCCAGTTTAAAAGTGCGGGCTTTAAGCATGACAGCTTTACATAGGTAGTTTATGGTTATCTTAAAGGAAGTATAAGGAAAAAGAGTCTAAAGATAACAATAGGAGACTTTCATCATCAAAACATTAGGGGAAGATAAGACATGCCAAGTCTCTGGAAATGAGCATTGCAATATTTTAGACTTAAAAAGTATGCTTTCTGACTTGAGAGAGTCTAAGTAGGTAAAAGCATTAGTTGGTCATTGAGCCCGATGAACCTGAGTCCAGTCCTCATAACCCACATTGAGCCAACTCTTCCATGTTGTCCTCTGACCTCTACTCTTCATATGTGTGCCTAGATACCGATGCATGTATACATACACAACACATGCACGTGTGTACAACACACACACACACACACACACACACACGAATATGCACACAATTGCACACATGTGCATGCAGAGTAAATGCTAAACATTCTTTGAAGTCATGCTTTTATAAATCTCATTTTTTATAAAATCATCTCAAATATTAAGTTTCAATAATCCAAAACAAAGAGTGTACATGGACAGATTCCCCTGGAAAGTTGTTTGCAAAGACTAAAATTTTTTTTGGTTGAAAGTAGAGGTAAAATTCGAGTTCTTTCATTCTAGTAAGTTTTTTCACTTTCTATTGTTTGTCTCTTAACAGAAGAATGAATAAGTTTCATACAATGTTCATTTTAATGTCATTCCAACTGAAGAGTTATGACTTTTTTGCCAGACTCTTGCAGATGTGTTCAGTTACAGTGACAGAGTTAAGGGTGTATCCCACTCACTGCATAGGTTTCTGACTTTTCAGACCCTCGTCGGTTTTCTGGTTCCAGCTTCAGCATTCTTTTCTTCAGCTTCTGTTTTGCTGAATAAATAAAATAAAATTAAATAAAATAAAATAAAATTAAATAAAATAAAGTAAAGTAAAGTAAAGTAAAATAAAATAAAATAAAATAAATAAAATAAAAAAAAAATAAAATGTAAATTTCCCCAGATTTATACACATTGCTCATCCATCTCTTCTTCATTTCCAGCCTGGGATGAAGGATTTGCCCCTTTATCACTATGTAATTTAAATAAAGAAAACTGCTTCCAAATATGCTATCATCCTACAATATTCTATAGACTTCTCCCATCAAAAGAAAGATCCAGTATATCTCTGTAAGCTTGTTTTGTACTAATTATCTTGCTTCTTCTGGTGAGAAAATGGTAGCCAAAGAACTGTCAAATTTGGAATCATGGTGACCTCATACCTAGGTGATAAGAAAACCTTAAGAAAACACACTGGATATCTTCTGATGGTCAGGAGAAATGAGAGGCAGAATGGGTTCAATCAAGATTAGAGTTCACCAATGCCGCTGTCTACATTTCTGGTCTTATCTTCTATATCTAGATACCCTTGCTTTAATTTACACTTAAATATAGTGGGTCATACATGTCTGTTTTATCTAAAGACCAAAGTGAGACAGATGGGTATAACTCAATGATTTCCCTACACTGATTAAACTAAAAGCACCCACATATGCATTGTAAAACACAATTTTTTAATTATTTTAATATTATAAATATAGTCAAATACTTATTTTGAGTTCAGAAAATTGTAAGAGAGAAGTAATAGTAACTTTAAATTTCTTTTAAAAAATTATGGCATATTAAGAAATTTTAAGGTAATTTTATAGCTGTTTGTGGCTCTGTATGGTATGTTTATTTAACTCAGTTCCATGCCTATGCTGGGGTCCTACCATATTAGAGATGCCTATATGGTTCATCCATGGAACTTTTAAATATTTTATACAGGTTCATTATCATACAAGGTTCCAAATATTAAGAAATATAAAGTCATAGAAAATAAGGCATCTTAAAGCAAGTGCCTAGGAAGCACCCTCCCCTTTGTTCTGCACTACAAGAGTTTGTCCCTGTAGCTTACACCTGCTTCACTTATTTTGAGTCAGTTTTTTCCCCCAAGGATGAAACAACTAGTCCTAAGGTCGGATGTTAGTTTCTTTCTTTCTTGACATCTCCAAACTCCTATACTCACAAGAAAGCTTGGCACATGGAGCACAATTGCCATGTGTTTTTCCATCCAGACCACGAGTAGGATCATTTTCTCTGGTACAAAACAATGTTCCCATTCTTTGCACGATCCTGGAATTCACTAACATCGTTTCTGACAAAGAAAAGGAGGTATTTTAAGTGCAAAATTATGATCTACATCTGTAATTCACAGCATTGCATATCAATAAAACTGGGCAAGAGGGTCAAAGGTGAAAAGCAATACTTTAAATATTTAGTACTATTACAAACATTATAATTCCTTCCTTGTAATGTTCCTATGCAATAAGTATGTTCATACTTATACATATTCAACAAGTATATTCATAGACAGCTAATGATTTACTTTCCTTTGCTAAACAAGGGAGAAGAAATAAATAACTGCCATATAAATGTTTAAGGGGTGTTAGCTAGACCTGAATTAAGTATGTGCTACTACAAAGAAAAGAATGATGCAGAAAAGTTTCAAGAATTTATTGTTTAGTTCTGTTCTGAGGATATATTCAGGAAAACCACCTACATTATGCACACAGTGAAGGGAATTTAGGCTTTATTTTTATAAATCGAGAACACAATAAATCTTTATAATAATGACTAACAGAATCAAATCTTTGTCACTGAGAACAAGGTCTGTGGAGGATTTCAGTGAATAAAGAATAAATTTAAAGAAATTAATTAGGTTATTAAAAGGTAATGAGGGGGTAAGGAAAGGAGAAAGGAAGGCGGAGAGATCATGAATGACAACTGAAAGAATAGTTCAAGTGCATTTAAATGAAATGTTAGAAGAGTAGATGACTTAGAATTAAGAGCAAAATAGGTGAAAATTAAGCTAAGCAGATGGTTACACAGAGAAGCAGTGTCTTAATTTAAAGTGTTACCTTTGGAACTGTAATTTATGCATCATAAAAGATCAAGAATTATAGAAATCAGATTAAGACGGATTAATACTGATTAATGACATTTTTATTGCTGTGATAACACACCATGACCAAAAATAAACTTGGTGAACAAAGGATTTATTTTAGCTTGCAACTCTCAGGTTACAGGACACCACCGAAGGAAGTAAGGGCAGGGATTTGCAGCAGGAACCGGAGGTAGGTATTGAAACAAAGCTCTGGAGGAGCACTGCTTACAAGGTAGTCATCATAGCTTGCTCCGACTACTTTCTCATGGTACCCAGAATCACAATCCAGGGTAGCACCATCTACAGAGAGTTGGGCCTTTTCACATCAATCTAGAACAAACCTCATAGCTTGCCTACAGCCAATTTGTTGGACACATTTTCTCAACTGAAGTTCCCTTTCCCCAAATGTCTCTAAGTTGTATCAAGTTGATTAAACTATCTAGCACAGATATATTTTAAGGATGTTAAATTAATGTACTACTATGACTAAGTATTTTTTCCCCAATGAATCAGAAATTTTAGCATTATAATTTCATTCTAAGTATAGAACAATAACTATAATCAGAATTTCACCATTGGGAATAATATTAACCAATACTGAAAATGCATTTTGAAAATGCAATGCTTGCACACATCTCAGTACAATGGAACTACATTGATTAGTTAATCCTCCCTTAATTTCCATTTTAGCTTAGCCCTTTCTTCAGCATCTCTCTGATTTTTTCTCTGCTTTACCTCTTTCTTCTGTAAACGCTTCATGCTGGAGAAAAAAACAATGAAAAGATTATATTTTTGAATCTTCATGTTGCACAGTAATTCATTAGGCACAGATGGAGCATATGTTTTCCTGGTGCTTTTAAGGTATCTCGTATTTTTCTAAGAAGGCCCTTTAATTTTGCATGCATATGCATACATATGTTCACATGAGTACATCCTTATGTTCGCATATCTTTCTTTTAAATATTCTCATTTAAAATCAGACATTTTAAAAGGAGACATTCCAACTCTAAATAGAAATAAGCTTTTTATATTGTTGACTTCTCTTTACTGAACAGTTTTCATTCTGTTTGAAGTATGTAAGTATGGATACTCAGGCCCATGCGTTGCTTCACTGTTAGCTGTAAGCTTAAGAAAAGCAGGATCTTCGTTCATGTACACTTTTATGCACTCACTCATCATTCAGTTTAGTATCTACGTTTTGTGTCAACATTACACTTAACCCAGTAGGACATTAGAAAACCAAACAGCTGGAGTGGGGGCTATCCAAAACATGCAGCCTGTATATGGAGTATGGTCTTCTAGCTGGGTGCCCCATCTGGCCTAAATGGGAGAGGAAGCACCTAGCCTCTCAAGAGACTTAAAGTGGCAGGGTGGGGGATACAGGAGGAGGGGTACTCAGAAAACAAGAGATGGGGAAGGATTGTGGGAGGGGTGACTGGGACGGGTTATAAAAGTGAATAAGCAAAAAAAATAAAATTAAAAAAAGGAAAAAAAAAACAGAAAAAAAAAATAAAAGAAAACCAAACAGGCCTATCCATTATTCTCTTAGTATTTATAGCCTTGGAGACCATAGTAATAGTCAACTAGTGGTCATAGAAATAATTATATAATTGCCAATTGTGATGATGGTTATTGAAGACCATAACTAAGAACTATGAAAATTGATTTTCAACTAGGATATAGAAGGTTTTCTCCAAGGAGGACAGTCATAATATACAATCTACAACAAAGAGGGGACATTATCTGGCCAAATCCAGAGATGCATGCATTAGGACAATGGGTGATAAAGAGTCTGTGGAATTCTGTTCAATGTGATTATTTACACTGGTAAGCCAGAGTTTTGGAGGATAAGGATGAAGGTTTGCCACAAGTTTGAAAGTAGTCTGAGCTAGATAATAAATTCCAGCCTAGCCTCATCCCAAAGAGCTAACAGTAGCAAAACACAAGTTCATAACTCAAAGCATCTGAGACTGTGACAAAGACTCTCTGCTTTGTATTGTGGGCCAGCCTTTTTCTGTGGCTTATATTGCTAGATGATAACATGAATAAAGAATTTTTGAAAGTCTCCTGTCAATATTGCCACAATTAGTTAATTACTGAAGATAAAGTCTTCCCACATATCATTCTGTTCTATGACTACTTCACTAAAAGGTCACAAAGGCGTAGGACTCACAACGTGTTACTGAGGATGTTGAAAGCCTGCCTTCTAACTGGAAAAATGAATTAGTTTGTAACCAATTTAGTTTTCTGACACAGACACAAAACATTGACTAGATGAGCTTATGGTTTTAGGAGGGTATAATCTATTCAAATGCATCAAAGTGGCAAAAGCCTCCCTGACTGTGTCATTCATCCATTAGTCTGCATCCCAGCAGCATCTCAGTGGACTGAGGGGTAGCTCACAATATCTCAGCGCAGAGGGCACACTTGTTCCCATGCATCTTGCCATCAGGGCCACGGATTGGGTCACTTTCCCGGTACAAAAGAGTCTTCCACTCCTCACTTGGTTTTCAAATTCCCTTGCAAAGTTCCTTTTGGGAGAACAAAAACAAGAGCAACCAATTGTCTTTGACATTTTCTGGTCTTTAAATTTTGGCATTTTGCATAATAGATTTATAATCACAGAGTGACACATCAGGGAAATGATGGTAAACATAAGCACTGTCTAATTGAGAATTATCTAAACACCAATTATTTACCACGTTACTCAGCATTCTGAACATCTGTGTACTATAATTGTTGAAGGAAGAGAGCTGAGGAAACAATAAAGCTTAGCAACCACTTCCTAAAACTACAAGTAATTCTTCTTAGTTTCAAATACTCAGGGGTGCGGGGAGGTCTGTCATGATATCTCCACATAAACCCAATAGAATGAAAATGTTGAAATTGGAGAAATAAGTGTTTTAATGCTACTCAATACAGATCAATTTAATTTCATTTGCAAAGAGATAGGAGCAAGGTAGTATTTAGCCACCATGTGTGCTCTGCTTTTGTTGACTATATCCATTTCAGACTCTGTAGGTGAAAATCTCAGAGTGAATGTAGCTCCCTTTACCTTGACCTATGTGAACTCAACTTATCTGGAAATATCAGAAGTGGAGGGGAGATTTGGTGCCAGATTTCTTGATAATTTTGTTATAGTCTTTCTGAATGCTAGTATTTGATACAGAATAAACTTTACACACACACATACACATACACACACACACACACACTCCTCACACACTATAGACTTGATGACCTCTATATGAACAAACATACAATGTTTTACTGCAGCCTAGTCACCACCAACTGTGTGACCTTAACCTTTCCACTTCTGCCAAGACAGTGAAGCAGTAGCAGGAGGAAAAGAGCAAGTCAGGAGACCTTGGTGACTGCACTGTGGCTCTACTTAGTGGATGGCTCACACAAAGTTATAGGACCTTGATGTTACCACCTATACTGTGAGACTTTTCTAGTTAAGTATTGTGGTTTGTATTTGAATTTCACATTTCATTCCAAAATTCTTTTTAAAAGGAACCATTTATCCATTGCAATAAGATGTCAGTTTTGAGAGGGGGAACGGGCATGTCCTACACATTTCTGGGTAACAAAGTTGGAATAAGATGGAGAAATGAGACACCTGTTAATAGCATGTCCATATAAAGCAATGCTCTATGACTTCCAGAACACCAACAATGATAATTTCAGTTTATAGCTTGTGATTCATCCAAGAAGATTCTCAAGAAGTACTTTTGTGAGCAACCCACTGACAGGTTAATTACAGGGCACACATTGAGCCATCACTGAGAAGCAGTCCTGCTTAGCCCAGTTGTGCCTAATGATCCTGGCCACCAAGAGGAGGAAGTTAGGGTCCTTGAGGCTTGCTGGAAACAACCATGTTTATGCAAAATACATGAGAAATACAACAGGCTAGCCCAGTGTCAGGCTGAAATATCCAAACTCCACAACATGTGTTGTTTACCATCTTTGGTTGGTGTGGAAGAACCTCTGGGTATTTTGTTTCTCTATGGTTAAGCCCAAACTGCTTAATTTAGTTTGGGAATTTTGGTTCATTATATAGATTTGTTAAAAGAAAGTCAGTTCTTTATTACCAATATGTGGATGTTTCTCTCCCATGGGAAAGTGTCACCCTACAATTCACAAACTGTGTGTCTGTGTTAGTCTTATAGATCATTGGAGGCAAAAACACAACACAGAAAGAGGTAAGACTGAGGTCTTATATCTAATGTTCTTATGACAAGAACACTGGGGCCCAGAGAGATATTTTCTTCACTCTCAATACCCAGAATATGACCCAATCAGATGAAGACCAAAATCCAGGTGTCTTTGCTTCCTCACAAAAGATCAGCCATTTCAGCTAAGACACTATTATCCTTCTCTGTGCAATAAGGGTTTAGTAACATTAGTGTTTTAATAAGTCAAGGGTGCATTACCTACTTCAACACTAGAAAGAAATTTTTGTAATAAATTGAAATTGTATAACATCAACTAAATATGGTAAAACTTAATTTTAGGAGTATTTTTAAGCTATCATCTATATTTGAGATCTTCATTAAGAAGAAGCAAGAATTTTAATAAGAAGGTGTTATAAATAAACTGGCTGCATAGAAAAATGAATAACTGCAATTGTATCAGCAGAATTTAGAGTAAAGCATCATTAGCTTAAGAGACTGTATTATTTGGAAAATTTCCTATCTAATTTATTTCATGCCAAAAAGTGTTTAAAATGTAGTCAAAACAAACTGATTGCAGCATTTGAGAGAGAAAGGGTTAATAACAATGAACAAAGTGACCAAAACCAAAGCATAATGGTATATATGTAATGAAGATATCATCATGCAACCTTTTCTTTGTATGCTTACCTGAAATTAAGAAATTAAGAAATTAAGAAAACGAAAAAAGATCAGTAGAAATTTGTCTGCATAATTTTTCTTTTGTGAGGAGAAGAAAATCAAGGGTAAGAATGGTGTATTTGGAACCTTAGCAGTGAATGATGGTTTCAAAGAACCCTACTGATAGCTATACTAATAATAGTATATTTGAGAATTTTTAAGTGATATGATGTGAATATGGACAATGACATTATCGTGTTCCTTCAAAGGTGCAAGTGTAATTTTGGTCCATGACTAAAGACCCAACTGCTAACATGTGGCAGTGATCCATTTACCTCCTCGGCATCTCTCCGGATTCTGCTTTCTTTGTGTCGTGTGGCATTTTCTTGAGCTTCTTTTAAACTGTCAAGGAAACAGAATCCACGTGGTCCAGTCATATTTTCAGTGTCCACCCTGTTTTGAGCACTAAACACTTTCCTATCCTTTACAACAACCTGTTGAAACCGATCCATCACAGGAGACAAGCACTTCCCTGTCTTGGATTGAGAGACCAAGACATTGCCAAAGATAAGGAAGGGTGTGAACCTGACTCAACAGCCACTCAATTAGAAGCTTTGTTCTGCAGAGCCAGATGGGCGCGCCACCTCATGTGACAAACAGAAGATTGTCAGGAAAATTTCCTCTAACAGGCAGAACCAAGAGCCTTGAAACAATGCTATGACAAGGGTGAAACCAAATCGAGCCTCTCAGGTATTGCCACACACACCCTTCTGTGCAACATTTTAAACCATGCAGGACATTGGTTTGCCTTCATGTCAAAGCAGGGTTATTCCTAAATGATAAATTTGCACTGAGGTTCTCAACCCCATGGATGACTCAGTTGTAGCCTCATCCTGGTATCTTAGGCTCACCCTACAGGAAATCAATTTGGAAAAGTCAGATTCTCCTTTTCTTTTAGGAGATAAAATAATGAATAAATAAAGCAGAAAAGCTACAGAAGTTGGAGCAGTTTGAACATTGAAGACTCATGCTTACTAGATAAGATAGTGCCATGCCAGGCACTCAGAGGAAAATGAAGCCAATAGTTCTTCCTTTAAGTGACTCTCATCTTCCATACTGAGTCCAGACACTATACTGTATTTATTAATCTCCATTATTATTGTTATTTCTTTATGCCACTATTTAAAATTAGGTACCATTACTCAGGGAGGTTCACTAAAAGTACTCAAATCATGTCAAATGACCAGTTTGAATTATTTAGTGTTTAAGTGTTTTCCAAGTTCATCTTTATTTTTTTTCAATAAGAATATGTTATTAGAAACAGTACATTAAATAAAGTTTTAGTCAATCCTTCCTCCTCTTTATCTGCTCAAAACCCATGTCCCCAAGTCTTAAACTACTATATAATAAAACATTGAGTGTTTTTAGATGCATTATAGTTTTTAAATGAAGTTTCAAATTTTTCTTTTAAAAATATCACAGTAATGTGAAGAAAAAGACAAAAGCCCATCTAGTAGCTAGACCTATCTCACATTAATTATAAAGGCAAAATGTCGCATGCATCATGAGAAAGCCCTTGACACTCTAGGGCTCTCAGGACAGGAAATAAGGGCCTCCTCATAAATGCACCCGAGATGCTACTTACAAGAGCTCAGCACACATGGCACATCTATTGCCATGTGTCCTCCCATCAGGACCACGGATTGGATCATTTTCCCTTGTACATCCAAGTCGTCCATCTTGCACGTAGGCCCGAAAATCACTGCACATATCCTAAGGAAGAGAGAAACGAATATAGCACATAGTGGTAGGACTAGATGCTTCAACGATGCTTTGAAAAAATGTTGGTCATGCAGCTTTGTGAGTCTGCGTAATCATCTTTAAGTACAGAACTGTTTACTTTCTCATACACATGTTCAAGAAACAGTGACCATTATGCTAGAACTCAAGTGGATCACTGTCATTGCTCTCAACCTGCTCCCAATGTCATACCTGATGTACATAAAGAGACCCTCAAAACCATGGTAGAGGCTAGTAACTTCAAACCACTGAAACTAGGATTGGTGCTCCACTAGATAATTCAGCGTGACATTCATGGTGTTTCCTGTCTTTTCCTAACATCAAAAGCTCACAGAGTCTTAGATAGAAAGTAACAACTTAGTCTAAGTCTCATTTCCTTAACGGATTGATTTGAGCTTTCCTAACAGTGAGTGCCTAAGCGAGGTTTCACGCTAAGGCAATGGTTGACCTCTAGTGTCCATTTATTTCTGAAGTGATTGGTTTAGTTTTCTATTTTTCTTTTTTAAATTAATAATTAATTAATTTTATTAATATTATTAAGAGAGCCTACTCGTCTTATGACTAAAGTAAACTCATCTGGTTTTAAGAACTCAGCTACTTTTTCCATGTGAACAGAAAGGATGCAGAATTTCAGTCAAGCAAGGATTTCTCCTGAGCATCCCAACCTAAGGTGGAGAAAAGCAGGTATGTTTGCCTTTACTCAGTGGCTCTCAACCTGTGGGTCACAACCCTTCCAGATGGTGGCATATCAGATATCCTACCTATCAGATATTTACATTAGGAATTCATAATAGTAGCAAAGTTACAGCTATGAAGTAGTAACAAAATAATTTTAGTGTTGGGATTGCCACAACTTGAGGAACTGTATTAAACTGTCCCAGCCTTAGGAAGAGAACCACTGCTTTACACTGATACCAGTGTCCCACATTGGCACTTGTCCTTACCGTCTCTAGATGGCTGCTGCCACATTCACCTTCACTTTGTATGTCAACATGGTTCTGGCTTTTCCTGGAATCAAAATGTCATTGACACAGAGATTAGCATGGTAGCATGGTAGCATGGTAGCAGGTACTGTCAACCTTCTCCCAGTATTCTAACTGCCTGCTTCTGTACCTGAGAACAGTGTTACACGTTAGTCTTTACTTGGCTTGTATAGTGCAAGCCCTGTTTATAACTTTAAAAAATAATGAGGAAATGAAGTCATATTGGGGGCTAGATTTCAGGTTTATAGAAGACGTTGGCTACCACTCCAAGACCTTAATTGTTTATAGTTGCCATTGGTAGTTTTTATAAGTTCAATTTTAATATATCTACTTTTCATTAAAAAATTCTTCTACGCTAGCATATTTTATGGTTCATAAAAAGTACATAAAGCCTTGTTATTCACTTTGTTCAATCTAATAGAATTTAGAGAATATTCAGAACTATAAATGTTAATAATTTCTACTTCTATAGAAGCAGTTTATAGTTCTGAATATGTATAACAATAAAAACATAAAGCTCAGAACAAAACTGAGAAAATGAAAGAGTAATAGGAAAAGCAGATTTTCAGGATATATAGGCTGACAGAAAGTAATCTGGAATATTGTATGGAGTTTTGTAGAGGTCAGAGCAAAGAGTTACATTAATACAATATGATATTCTAGAAGAAAATATAACATGGATCAGAGATTTAAAATTTTAAACTAGTAACTTTTGCTTACAATATAGTATAGTTCAGCATGTTTAAAGTTTTGTAAAAATGCATGCCTTAGAAAACAGAATGTTCTTTGTCTATTTAGTTTTTCTATTTTATCATATTGCATTATTTTATTTATTTATTATTTATATATTATTTAGTGTGAGAGGTAGGAATTGGAGGTTCTTGACAAATCACGCAAGTGGAGCCAGTGCATAACCTACTAGAGTTAATTCTCTCTGTCTACCATGTAGGTCTCAGAAATGGAACTCGGGTTGTCATGCCTGGTGGTTACTTCACTGGCCCTGGGTTTTCTATGTTTTTAATATTTACTTTTGGTGACTGTTCTCTGAAAGTACAGTAGTACATGAGCAGTAGAAAGGCAAACTGAAATTCTGTTTATTCAGAGCTATATTATAAGAAAGGACAAAACAAGGTCCAGTAAGATCCCTTTACAACCCAGTCTGATGCCCTCTGAAGACTGACAGTAGAAGTCACACACCTGAGGAGAATTTAACACTCAGCTTATTGAACATAGAGAGATGAAGTCATTGTGACATTGGAGCATTTACCCTCACACTCTAGTCTCCTTGTCATGAGAAGGTACTCTGCAGGCTATGGAAAAATATACCTGGATGCCAACCCAGCCAAAAAACCCTTAACCTACAATATTTCCTGCCTTAAAGATGTGCTGGAGTAATGGTGCCACAGAACTTGTGAAGTAGTAGCAAACCAATGTCTTACATAACTTGAGGCCCACTCCACAAGAGAGAGCCCATGTCCTACACTGCCTGGATGTCCAGAAACAGAGATTGGTTACCCCAGAGACCAAGGGTAGAAACAAACACAAATGGTCTATAAAAATTTTAATGAAATGAGTTCTAATAATTTTCTACTATACTCATAGATCCAGCAGCAGATGTGAGCAGGCACAGAGACCCACAGCCAGACTTTTAAAAGTCTAAAATGGATGTCTCCATCTGGTCCCTCCCCTTGGAGATTGGGGAACCACACAGATGGGAAGGAAAGACTGAAGAAGTCAAAGGGGATAGAGGACACCAGGAGAATCAGCCCCACCAAATCAACTAAGCAGGTCTCACAAGGGCTCAGGGAAACTGAGAGTGCAGTGCCTGCATGGCTCTATACCAGATCCTGTGTTGTGGCTGTTAGCTTGAGGGTTTTGTGGGACTCCTAACAGTGGGAGTGGATATTCTCTGACTCTTCTGACTGCTCTTGAGATTATTTTCCCTTATTAGGTTGCCTTGTCTTACTGTATCTTGTTTTGTCCTGCTTGGTGTCATCTCTTGGAGACCTGCACTTTTCTGAAGAGGAAATGGATCTGGAGAAAAGGGGAGGTGGGGAAGGCTACAAGAAGAGGAGAGAGAGAGAGAGAGAGAAGAGAGAGAGAGAGAGAGAGAGAGAGAGAGAGAGAGAGAGAGAGAGAACGCTCTGGTTGGTATATATTTTATGAGAGAAGAATCTTAAAAAGAAAACGGTTCAGAACCTCAAAGACTAACTATTGCCCTATTATCTTCTCAAACATTTGCTATTGTGTTTCCAGAAACAAAAGACCAGTTCATTCAAGTCTGAAGTCATAAGCAAAGGCTGAAGAGCAGGTGTACATCATGTGCGTTAAAAAAAAATTAACGACCAGAGTGACCAGAGCGAGCTGTGAGGGTGGATGAAGAACACAGGGAACAATGTAGGCCAATAAGATATGATAGCTATTTGGCAAAGAAGTTCAAAAATTCAAACTTCCATTTACATACTATGTAATATTATTACTTCTTGAGCATTTAAATATTATTTGATATGATAACATTCTATGCAAAAAAAAATACAATCAGAAATTAACACATTGATAGATGAGAGAAGATAGATATGCATGCTTGTGTGTGTGTAGCATCTGTTTATGTGTCTGCATTTGTATCTGCACGTCCTGTTTACACAACAGAAACTGTGGTAACTGCCCAAAACAATTGCACTCAGTAGAATTTTGTAGGATATAGAATGTTTTACTGTGTACATTTCCCTCAAAGAGTAGTAAAAGAAACAGCGTATGAAGTTTGTTGGAGATTAACTCAAAGCAAATGAATTATAAAGACTAGAATGAAGAAAACACATTCGTTTAGTTGCACAGACACTATGTCTGCTTTAGAGAGTACTCACGCATTCTCAGCACACAATTCACATCTGCTGTGGTATGTTTTACCATCTGTGCCACAAACTGCAGAAGGCTCATAAGGACAGATGAAATCCCCATCTTTACTTCTTTGCTTGAAATTCTCACAATTCAACTGCAAGGGATATAATCAAAGAATGTCAAAAAATCAGAATACCTATTAGAAAAAGAAATAGGTTAGTATTTCAAGCCCAGAATATAACACTGCAGGAAAAATAAATGTAGATATGAATGAGCTAATAAAATCACAGAGAGTGAAATGTGGTCTGAAGGCAGAGACAGGGTTAGATTTGAAAAAAACAGAAAAGATTTTGGTATGGTCTTAGCAATTTGTTGTCTGGGTGAGACAGGACAAGCCCTCCTCAATGAAACTGAGCACACTATCTCAGCCAAATTCTGCCTGTAGTCTCAACAGAAAGATAAATAGACCTCACAGAAAATAGACATAGAAACCCTCTGTAAATTGTGAACTATAGGAAATGTTCCATTATGATACATCAAGATTAAGCCAGATTTCCAGATTCTTAATTTTACTGCTACCACTGTATTATTTGAGCAGGTAATTTAACCTATCTATGCTGAAGTCTCCTCATTTGCAAAATGGGTATAATTTTACTGATTATTGATTACAAGGGGATATTTAAGTTGTTAATGTAGGTGCCGTAACTAGAACTGTCTGATCACAAAATGGTTTGTGACATTGTTGTTAATTAAAATGCTTTCTTGCCGGGAAGTGGTGGCACATGCCTTTAATCCCAGCACTTGGGAGGCAGAGGCAGGAGGATTTCTGAGTTGGAGGCCAGCCTCGTCTACAGAGTGAATTCTAGGACAGTTAGGGCTATACAGCGAAACCCTGTCTCAAAAAAGCAAAAACAAAAAAATAAATAAAAAAATAAAATAAAATAAAATAAAATAAAATAAAATAAAATAAAATAAAAAAACGCTTTCTTGGGCTGGAGAGATGGCTTGGCAGTTAGAAGCACTGGCTGTTTTTCCAAGGAACCCGAGTTCAATAGCAAGAACCCCATGGCAGCTCAGCACTGTCGGTAGAGTTCCAACACTCTCACATAGATATACATGGAGGCAAAAACAGCAGTGCACATTTAAAAAAATGCTTTCTCTAATGACAACCAGGACAAGAGAACCAAATATCTTTCAAGGATGATGGCAGAAATCTCCAGGTCGCTGTTGTCATAGAATGGTATATGTTTAAGGACAAACCAGGATGTTGAAAAACAACTCTGCCTGGCAGTAAGTGTTCTGATGTCGGGGCTGCTATCCACTCACTTTATCTCTTTGAACCCTACTTTCTTTATGTGAAAAATCGGAATTCAAACCTGGCCCAAATTTCACATCCATGGTAAGTGTCAAAGAAATAATTATGAAACACGACTTGGCAATAACTATTGTGGTATAATCTAACAAAGATTATGTAGCATAATTTGAGTTTTGCATCTATCTAAAACCAAACACATTTAAAGAGTCCTCCAATATCGATATCACATTGAGAAACAAGTTTTGGTGTCTTTAAATATTTCAATAGTGTATACAGAACATATGATATATATGCCAGTAATGACTTAGTATGAAACAAAACCATAAAAAGTAGAACTGTTTACAACTATATAGTGAATTTGTCAGCCAAATGATTACATCAGAGCATTTGTCCTAGAGGGAAAAAGATTGAAGTGGTAAGAAAAACTATATCATGGTCCCACTGGCAGAATCAAAATAAAGGGACATATATGCTATTTCACTCACTTTCTCATTTATTACAGAAGATGCATCGCTTATTTAAAAGACTTTGGGTAGTCTACTCTTTTGTGAGATTGCATTGTAATCAGAGCCAGAATACTGTTTTAAGGGGTCTATATGCTAGCAGGAAGGTAACAACATAAACAACAGTTTGACATCATGATACTGCAACAGAAATAAACCAAAGACTTCAACACCACTATAATGAACTTCACTGAAATTTCAATGCGCCAGAAACATCCTTCTGCAAAGATGATCTATGTGGTGAAATGACATTAGTGAGAACAAGCCAACCACACCGAGCTGACAGAAGAGCTAGAACGGTAACATTTGTCATTGCTGGATCATGCTTCTCTACAGCAGGAGAAAGTGTGGCTATATCATGAAGAAACAAGCAGGTGAGCGACTATCTTTCTTTAAGATGTTATTTTTAGAGGGTGTGGAAACATCCATGGGAAATTATGGATCAAAGTGAACAACCACAGCCATTGCCCTTCTCCTGGAATACTAAGGGCAGCATACTAGGTCACAGGTGTTGACTGGGTGAAGGCGGGGGTGAATCAAAAGACCAGCTGGGAGGTGACAGGACAGGTGCAGCCATTTACTATTCCATCACCTTGTCCTCAGGACTCCAAGGTTGGTGAATCACATCCTACAGAAAAAATACCTCTTCCCAAGGCTGACACTTAAGAGCTCACAGATGGATCCTGACCTGGAAGAAAGGCAGCAAACTGGGCTAGGTTCCAGTACTTTCAGCTCTTGCCCTCATTCTTTGTCTTCCAATCCATTTACCAGAAGCTTGATTTGAACATTAGTTACCTCATTAGGAAGAAAATAATTCAGGGCTGCTATGGAATTTAATGTTTAAAATATGTGCATATCTCAGAACTAAGATAACATTAAAGAAATACTATCCACTAAAAACCATAAATCAACTTAATTGAAACTGTCAAGATGAAGAGAAGAATAATTTATCAAAAGTGCAATATTCTTCAGAAAATTAAAAGATACTTTCAGTATGAAACAGGATAATAGAATTCATACATAAACAAACAATATATAATAGAATGTTCACCATTAGAAAAGATTTAAATAGTAACAAATAAAACAATGTAAAGAATAAAAGCAAGATATTACAAATAGATAATGAATTTGGAACTGAAGTTCAGACCAGAGGATCCTCCTCAAAGGTAATAACAATGGAAACTTTTAAAACATAGAAGCCAAAAAAAAAAAATCAAAAAAAAAACCTCAAAGAGGTAATTTCACAAAAATGGGAGGAAGAAGTAGGACAGATGTCTCATTAAGAAAGGAAAATTCATAGTCTATGAAATAACGAAAGATATGTATAGCCATTACAACAGAAAGTTAAATCTAGTTACTCTCAAATGTGTGGAGGTATAGCATATTTTCAGAATATAAGCTGAGAAAAAAGTTTACAGTATGAAAGAAGTCAGACATCACTGACAGAGACAGATATTATCTTTAAGAATACATATTTGAACTTACAGATTTTAGGTTCAGGACAATCATAATAGTATCAGTGGTGAGCATGTTACACTTAAATGACCACTGGTGGGAAATTAAAAACAATAGGCTCATTTGATAATAATTTTAAATACTGAATATAATAATTAAAGAATAATAAAATCAATTAGTACTGTAGTAGAAGTAACAGAGAAAAATGAATAAACCCACAAAGTAAAAGACACAGGGATTGAGTCACTTAAAAGTAGTACCAAACCACATAATGGTCCCAGGGAAAGATTAAAATTAAAAGGTTTACTATGGTTAAACTTAGTGGGTCAGAAAACAGCAAAAGCATAGGTGTGTGGAGTTCACAGTAGTTGAGAAACAGGATCACTCTAGATGTACATCAACAGATGAGTGAGTAAAAAAAGTTATTTATAGGCACAATGAGATTTTATTAACAATGAAATGATCACATTTTCCAAAAATAAGAATGCAACTGGGGACCATTATGTTAAGTGCTGTGTGTATGAGTATGTGTATGTATGTGTGCATGTGCGTGTCTGGTGTGTATGTGCATGTGTATCTGTGTGCATGTGTATGTCTGTGTGTATTTGTGAGTGTGCATATGTATGTTTGTATACATACATGTGTCTATATGTAGCTGTGTTGTATGTTTCTGTATGTATAAATGTGTGATTTGTGTCTGTATATATCTGTGTATGTGTTTGTTTGTTTGCATGTCTGTGTCGGTGTTTCTGTGTGTCTGTGTGTATCTGTGTGTGTAGGTGCTTGTGTATATCTGTCTACATATATGTCTTTGTGTGTGTTGATGCGTGTCTGTGTGTATATATATGTCTCTGGATGTTATGTGTGTATCTCTCTCTCTCTCTCTCTCTCTCTCTCTCTCTCTCCTCTCTCTCCTCTCTCTCTCTCTCTCTCTCTTGGGTGCATTTGTCTTAACCTGTAAGTGTGTGTGTATCTTTGTGTGATGGAAGTAGAAGATGTGGGAGATAATTAAGACAACTTAAGGGATGGAAAAGGAAAGTAAAAACAGGTAAAACAATGATCCATATGTAGAATAAAGACATGATAATGGTTCGTGTGACATAAAGGTAGAAAGTGAAGGTTCAGAGTGAAGGACTATTAGGGAAAGGGGGTAAAAAGGGACAGAGTAAAATGGCGTATATGCTTGAAAATAGATTATTTGGTAACATAGTCTCTAGAAAAATGACAATTGATATAATTGTCAGAAAACAAGATATTAAATAAGAGTAGAGATAAGATATGAATGTCATGGAAGACATAAACAATAGAGAATGTGAATGAAGAGTCGGTATTTCTAGTATGAATGCTAGAAGAGATAAAAAACAATAGAACTATAATTGGAAATAATTATACAAAATTAAGGTATAAATATAATTAAGGCATATCAAATCTATATGCTAATACAAATGAAAAATAAAATGGATGTGAGACTACAAAAATATCAAGTGCTAATAATGATGCAATAAACATGTGAATCCATAAATAAACATAATTCTAGTTGATATATTTATCAATGAGAGAGGACAGGCACACATATGCAGATCAGAACACTTTAACTGCCTTAGATCTATTTTGACTATGTATCTGTTCATCTATTTCCTTGTTGCTCTCTCTCTCTCTTTCTCTCTCTCTCTCTCTCTCTCTCTCCTCTCTCTCTCTCTCTCTCTCCTCTCTCTCTGTGTGTGTGTGTGTGTGTGTGTGTGTGAATGCAACTAGACATGTGAAGGGCAGATCACATTTCATGAGCTATTTTAAGTCACAGTCCTTCCAAAAATATTTCTTTTACGTTTTATGTTTTTGTCTGGCTTTCCTATTACACACCTCATGTCCCAGAAAAGCTGCAAGTCTCTCTATTTTCTAAGCAGTTTCTCCATGTTTCCATTAATTTTATTCCTTTATAATTCAAGAATAAATTTGCATTTGTTATATTCTATTTATATTTGTAGGTGAGTCCCCAAATATCAAGGTTTTATTTTTAAAAGTAATATATTTGTAGTGAAACTGGGCTTGTTTCTTTTTCTTTCCTTTAAAGTTTTATCATAATTATTTCAACATTTTGTATACAGTTTAAACAACTGTTTCAACTACAGTTGCCAAATTGAACAACTGAATACATTAAGAGACATTTCTATCCAAATTTTTCCTATATATTGAACTCTTATTTTTATTTTCCTCATTCATATTTTAAAACTGTACATAGTATACAATATATTACAGAGACGAATAATTGTTATTCTCCACTAAATTGTACATTTGCTCCACTTTCTCTTACTTTAATTGCATTAAATTTTTGAAATCTTGCTTCATATGATGTGTAGTGGCTGATAGGTATGCTTTGAAGACAGGGATAGATGTTATTTGTAAGCCTAATCATTAAGCTAAAAGAATTAACATAGCAGACACAATTCCATCATTTTATATCTTAAAATTTCTACTTAAAACAGTCAGAGGGTGGACAGGGTGGAGGAATAAAATCTGGAGTGTAAAAAATATATATAAATAAATAATTAAAAGAAGATTTCTACTTAAAATTTAGCAAATTTCATTTTACAGATGGAAACACACAAGAAGTAGTAGCCCTTAAATAGATTTGTTAAGATTGGGGTGCATATGTGAATATATTTTGCTCATTTTTTTCATTTACTTGTGTCTTATATTTTTGAGCAGTGTTGGTGACATTGGAGTTTTAATCAAGGAGACAAAAAGAAGAGAAGAGAGGATATTGCATAATGTCCTTGTCACAGAAGAGAAACTTGGATTTCAATGTAACAACCAGAACTTTTCAGTCCTCTTATCTTAAAAAGTAGCTCCTTTAATTAGAGACAAAACATGTGCAGGTATTGACTGTCTGAGTATCTGACCTGGTATTGTTTTAAAAGTGAGACTGATTGAGCCCAGGAGAATTTAGTCAACTATGTTTATGGTGGAGGCTAAGTTTCTCAGACATTCCTGAGCTGCACTGGCAAGGAAGATGGTAGCTGGGCTAGACCATGTATGATACAAGTAATTAGGGTGCGTCTACCTTGACTGATCGTTTTAATTATATGTCATGGCCAAAGGAGAAGGAAGAGAAGGAAGAAATTAAAGAAAAAGCAACATCGGGAACTTGGAGGTGATGTGGTTGTCAGGTTAGCTGTTAACTGATTTGGTAGCACAGACATTTTCACCAATATGGAATGCTTTCATTTTATTTTTATAATATTTTAAAGTTTTATTTTTGGATTTTTTCTATAATAAAATGCACTGGTCCAGTGAAATGGTTGTGTGATGCTCCTTATCTATTCATTGATTTTTCTCCCCTTTTATTTTATGATTTGTTTTTCTTTTACCCATTGGACACTGAACTCTTGCAAAATATTAACTTGAATCTCAACCTACAAAATAGACATAAATGAGTCCAGTTGAATTAAGAGAACACTCCAAGTGTCATACAAGAGAATAGGAAGAAAAAAAATCCAGGAAAATAAAAGGTAAAGAAAGACAGATTAAATTCCTGTTGACACATGTTAAACATTGTGGCTAGCTTTTAAAATTTTTAGTTGATAAAATAATGACACCCAGAGATAGGCAGATTGTCCAGATTACACAGACAATAAGAGTTCTGAAATGTATTATTATCTCTATTGTCCAAGAATTGTTCTTACAGGAACTAGGCTGACAGGAGGTAAGAGAAATAGTCCGGGAAAGCTCACACCACCTGACTTGCTCCACCTCTCAACACCTGACAATGTTTTCAGAGTCGGGTCATGGGTTGGGCCTATGGACAAGCTGTACCAGATACTTAGCCCACCCTTGGACTAAGCCACATTCCCTCCCTTCTAAGTGGTTGGCTTCACAACAGGTAATTAAGAAACAAACAGATAATTCTAGATAGAGTCCAGCATCATCTCAGTAGCAAACATGATTGGTTGACTCCAGATAGTCTCACCTTTGCTGGGGCAGTCGCCCTGGTGGCTCTTGACAAAAACTTCACACTCATCACGTTCTTGGTAGCTGCTCCTTGTTCTCTGAGCAAGAGAAAGAAATAGTATAATTTGAAATTAAAATTGCTTGCCAACCTTTAGGAATAAAAACTTAGATGGTATCGCTCATCTTGAATGTTTTGTTGAGCCTAGTCTGACATGCCAGAGTGAAAATAGTTCCTTTATTGCATGAGAAAAGGCAAGATACTTGGTGTTTAAACCACACACCTGACCTCTAATACTTCCTATAGCAAGATAAGTATCCTGCTACTCTAAAGACTGTCTGTGTCACTATTTGCAACATTTGAAAGACTATTTACACTGAATTACACAGCCATTCTCAAGGCAACTCTCTAGCAGTTTATAGTACCTTCTTCCAGTTAAGCCAACTACTTTATTACACAGGTTAAAAAACAAACAATATAACAAGCAACACTATTAATATACTGTTGTGTAAGTCTTAAGCATTTTATTCTTATTTAAAATTATTTATCAGCAATATTATTCTACTCATAGATTTGGCTTCACATATATAACAAAAGGAGTTAAAATAGTTGATGGCTCTCATGTAGCTTTCAAATGAATGAGAAAATGTTATTGTACATGCATGGCCTCCCCTCACCTTGAGTTCTGTCCTGTCATTTTTCTTTATCCCTCAGTTCTTCAGGTGAAGTAAAACATACTTTCAATGCTTTTTTTATCAGTATTATTGAATATGTCACATTAAAACCTTGACTTATGCCATCATGACTTTTGAAAAACCGTTATAGATTACTGCCTTAAATGGATAAATTCAGCATTGTCTTGATACCAATGGTGAATCCTGACAATATTCAGAAACTGAAGATGGGATCCTGTTAAAAAAAACACATTAAAGTCCTGCTCCTGTATGCCAGTCAAACAGTCCTTGCCTAGCATTCAGGAAGCCCAGGTTCAATCCCTAATAGGGCAAATATCCAAGAGGGATCTTAAAAGGACTGTGATACTCGGTTTGAGAATTTAGAATTGATAGCTCAAACCTTTTACTCCCTTCTGCTTGTCATCCAAGAGAAATAAATCAAGTTAAGAAACATTAAGTAAATGCTGAAGCATTGAGTAACATCCTGGTAAAATTCCAATATACTTATTCTTTCTGAGCATGGCAGTGAAAGCTACAGTCAGATCTTTGTCCATCGCACCCTTTGTGTAATCCTAGCAGATTCTCCCCTGGCACCCCAAGTAGTCTAAATGCATTCTGCATAAATCTCTCTTCTGGCTGGCAACCACCAGGCATGTCTGGTTTCTTCTTAGGGAATCTTCTTAGCCTCTCAGAAATAGCAGAATCAAGTCTTAACACGTGTAAGGAATCTGACTCTAAGTTCTTTTTATCTTAGAAGCAGGAAGCTTAAAGTGGAACCACATTCTGAGAAGACTACAGAAACTGCTGGTTAAGATCTTAACATAGAGCACCCTGAAAAGTCCTTTGAAATCCCATTGAGTGATCATTAAAATCATTCTATGTGAGTGGTAATTATCAAGTTTTATGTTATGGGAGGTGCCACAATGGCCTGCTCAGCAAGTGTATTTACTCTTTTAGGTTTGGAAAAATATTGAGTTGAAAGAGAAATTAAAAACAGGCCACCATGATCTCATTGCTTCAGAGACTAGTTAGCCATTAATTTGAATGTGTAGAAGGAAACAGATTTTACTCACAGTATTTTTTTGCACAAGATGCATTCACTTTGGAAAATGATGTCATTGTGATGTTGAGAAGGATTATTGCCTTGGGAACACGACAGCTTACCATTTTTCATCAGTGCTTGAAATTTCATGCATGGGTCCTGGAAGAAATATAGTTATATCATCAAAGCATTACAAACAACTTTGTTTAATAGAAAAAGAAGCTATCAAGTCAGTTCAAACAATACAAAAATAATGACTGGCTATATGTTAGAAACAGGAAGCTCATCTAATAAGCATTTATCTGATAGAAAAGGTATGGGGACAAAAGATAATCTTTCATGGTGTTACCAGTGACCTCAAAGAATCTTTGACATTTTAAATACCCAAGAAGTAAAATTTTT
>JAJTUV010005340.1:0-10044 GCA_021653895.1 Mastomys natalensis
TGGCTTGATTTCTTAAAGACTGGGTGGGACTTGTTATGTAGTCTAGGCTGTGCTAGTCACATAGTGAGTTCCAATTCAATCAAGGGATACAGAGCTCTGTCTCAGAAAATCCTACCAAAACAACAAAAGACAGTGTATCCAGAACTGAGGTTGGGAGGTTTCCCATGCTCAGCAGTAGTGTATGTGCAAAGGTGCAGTGCCCTAGTCCTACCTAGCACTGTGTAGATTTCCAAAACCAAGGCTCATTCAGCAGTGACCCCGACCATTGACACAGCTTCCTAGTCACCAGTTGTGATCCCACCCTTGCGACTACAGGCTGTTATAGCAGCCTGTTATATAAGAAGACAATATGCATACTGTTATATAAGAAGACAAGCCACGTCCCTCTTCTTCTCGAGCCCTCATTCAGAGCAAAGTTCTCTCCATGACCCCCTAGTTCCTCTGCCCTTTCCTGCAGGCACTCTCTCTTCGCCCACCCTGCTCCTGCCCCACTGGTCTCACGTTTCTTCACACAGATGTGCCAAGCACACTCTGCCTCTGTACCTTGCCATTTCGACTTAGCCCTGGACTGTGCCAACCTCAGATCTCTGCAAGGCTCACTTCACCTCCTTCAGAGCCACTCAGATAGGGTTTGCCTGGGCACTCTATTTATAATCCTGGCCTCCCTCCCTTTCCTCCCTCAGCTTTTAAAAAACATTCCATAGCCCTTATGCCACCTGATGCACAGTCATGCCCTTTCCTTGGAGAGTGCCACACGAAGCTGTAACTCACCAAAGATATCTTTTAAAGATCCATATGAACCGAACACCTCTGCACACAGACAATTTTTCTGAGACAGGTTCTCTCTGTGTAGCCCTGGGTGTCTTGGAACTGAGTCTGTAGTCCAGACTGGCATCAAACTTACAGAGATCCATCTGTCTCTGCCTTCCAAGTGCTGGAATTAAAGGCGTGCGCCAACACTTCCTAGTGACATGCATATTTTTTTTTGCCATTATTGTTATTTATTTTTAAAAAGATAGGATTCTTATTATTACCCCTGGCTGACTGGCATTATATATATAACATACAGCCTCGAATTTGTGGTAATCTTCCTGCTTCAGCCTTCCAGGGCTGGATTACAGGCATGTATTACCACCCCCAGCTATTTTTTCCTGAGTGCTATCTACCCCCCCAAACCCCCCGGCTATGGGCTTGAGTCCAAGGCCTTGTACGTGTTTGGCATGTTCTTCACAACAGAGCTATGAATCCCAGCCCAGAAACAATACAACTGCTTATCTGGCATTTACAGTGTATCACAGTTTATAATCTAGAGAAGATTTAAGGTGTATGGAAGATATTTTAGGTTATATACAAAAATAGCATGCCATTTTACATAAGGTGTAGGTTCTATACAGATACTATGCAGTTTTATATAGGAGACTTGAGTATTTTTGGATGTTGATATTCCCCTGTGGGAAGAGAAGTGCCAGCATGTGTGTGCATGTGTGCATGATTTGGTGCTGGAGTTAAAACCCAGGGTCATATGCACTCGAGGGCAAATGCTCTATGCCAGAACCATACCCCCAGCCTTTGTTTTATGATTTCTTTACTGTCCTCGGGGCCTAGAAGTGTTCACCAAACAGTGAGTGCTCAGTAAGAATGGAATGAATGCATGATTCAACGGTGACGTGGTGAATGACATGCTGAGATAAAGTCTGGAGTAAAGGATAGACTAGAAATGGGGCTGGAGAGGGTAGTTCAGTGGCTAAATGTGCTCTCCTGCTCATCCAGAGACCTGGAACTCAGTTTCCAGCACACACATGACAGCAGACAACCTCTATAACTCCACTTCCAATGGCTCTGATACCCTCTTCTGGTGTCTTCAGGCACCTGTACACACCCAGTGCATGCATGCGTGGGCGCAGGTACACACGTGAACACACACACACACACACACACACACACACACACACACACATCTTTAAAAAAGAAATGGGATGAAAAGTGACCAAGACCCAGAGGAACTGGCCCACTGGATCACTCAGAACAGAGACACTGGTGGGTGGACCACGTTCCAACATTACTCCAGAAATAGGTTTGCACTCAAATGCATATGTGCCTGCCTATGTGCACCCATTGGAGAATGAGAGTGGGTAGTCAGCCTTTGGTCACCTGCTCCGGCTTAAGGCCAGGGGGTACCCAGGCATACTCCTCTGAGGCACAGCCTGAGTCGTCATCGGAAATGGAGTGGCGCTGGAAGTCTGAGATGAGCCGGCACATGATTCGCTCTAGGTCCACAGGCACAGCGTGTACAGCGTGCTCCTCCCTCGGGCATTTGCAGTGCTGGCAGATCTTTCTGTGAGAGGCAGGATAGGGGGTGATTACTAAGCAGTGGGCCACCCAGGTCTCTAGGCAGTCCTGTCCAACTGAAGGACAAGATATGTAGATTAACACCAAAGGACTCAGAGCTGGGACAGAGCTCAGTGCCTGAGGCCAGAGTTGACAGGAGCTAAGGCTAAGAGCCAGGCTCTGACTTTGCCTTGTGACCAGGGGACACTGGCTGTGCCAGGCCTCAACTTCTGGATGATGACTGGTCTGGAAAATAGGGGCCTAGAGGACTTGGGGTTGGGCTGTGTGTGATCCTGGGTACAGGATGTGAAGGGGTGGAGCTTCGGTTTCAGCTCTGGTACTTGGGTCAGATCCTCTGGGCAACAGGCCTGGCAGAGGCGGGACTCCGAGGCTGAGACTAGTATCATAAATCAAGGGATTTCTGCGGGCGAATCAGTCTGTGCTCTGTGGGTAACTACCCCTGAAGGCAGGTCTCTAAGTTATGTGTAGGGGGAGTGGGGACACTATTGGGAGTTTTGTGGGACTATGGGCTCTTAGACTTTGGGTGCAAGGCTCCAGTAGGAGAGAACACTGGGTATGGGAAAACGTTCTGGGCCTAGAGGGGCCTGTGGACAGGGCTAGAGATGGGACTTAAACTTGAGAGAAGATTCTTTTGGGGTTCAGGGTTGTGGAACTCTCCCAGAACAAGTCTTCTGGGAATGAGTCAGGGGAGGGGCCCTGGAGTGAACTTTGAGGTTCCTTTCCCAACTGAGCTCTCTGTGGGCGGAGCTCAAGCCTTGGGGCGAGTCTCTGACAAAGGCTAGGGTCACTTACCTCCAGCCGTGCAGCAGGAAGCCCGGGCACTGTTCCCTGCAGGAATTGCAAGGCTGGCCGCGAGCAGGGGTCCTTTACCCTCCGGAGGCTGTAGTGGGTGGGGGCAGATGCAAGAAGAAATAAGGTACGGAGTAGGGAGGAAGAAGTCAACGCCTGCTACTCCACTCCCAGGCTCACAACCGCAGGCTGGGGCCTGTCTTACTGGGGGCAGCACTGGGCAGGCTGAGACCGCGCCTGGAGCGCGGGGGGAGGGAGGAAACAACCCAGAGGCAGGGCAGCTGAGACCACTTTCCTGTATGTTCCCTTTCCAGAGAATTCTCCTTTCTGGGCTGGTCTGTCCCTCTTTAGTTCTCAGACAGGTCTGTCACAGAGTCCTCTACCTACCAGGCAGAGTTCCTAACCTGGGCATTCCCTCCCAAGTCTCCCTTCAACATCCAGGGCTTCAGCAGCACTCCAGTCCCACAGGGTAGGCATCCGGGAACCGATCTTTCCCTGGGATCCATCAGGACTCTGGGGTTCTCTCACCCCTCCCCCAAATCCTGGCTCCATCTTTCCTGCCTGAGGAACTGAGGAGTAGACAGGACCTCAGGTCATCCCTGCTCATTCAGAAAGCCCTAGCTCAAAACATCTTTTTTGCCTCTACACTTCATATTTTAGGACTACTCTCTTCTTTGGTGCAGATCCCACCTTTCTTGGTTAAAGATCTTTCAAAGGAAGAGAGAAACCATCCTATCTGGGAAGTCAGCTTCCAGACTCCGATGGAAGCCTGGAAGTCTTCTGATCCTAAATCTTAGTTTATTGATTCTTGGTACCCATGGATGAAGGATTCCCCACTCTCGTTCTACAGTCCCTCAATGTACAAGGTCCCTTAATCAGAAACTCAGGATGTTCCAGTATTGCTCAACCTCAAATCTCAACACCCTATTCTTTTCACTTTTCTGATTAATTTACAGGTAAGGGGGCATCGCCAGATTGCAACAGTGATAAAAGTGTGAGATGTGTTAGGGGCTTGAGCCACCATTCTACAGGTTTCTGCATCTACGATTGTACTTCAGTCCTAGTGCCCAAGTCTGGGAAAGCTGGGGAAGGGAGTTCCCAGATCCTCCCTTGGGGTACCTCCCCTCTGTCCCGGTGCCCTGCCCCTCACCTGGATCTCAGTTTACCCCTGACCCCCACCACTGCCCTGAGCCCTGCTCACCGCACGCCCGGAGCGGCGCCTCCGGGACCCACGCGCGAACATGGCGCGCCTAGACAGAGTCAAGCCCGGCTGGGTCAGACGAATGGAGTCGGCTGCCACGGCGCGTCGGGCCTGGCAGCTCTGTTCCGTAAACTTGACTCAGAGGTGGGAGGAGCACGCTTTCTAGGGCACGCCCCGCGGCCTGTGTTGTGTCTCAGTCACCCCGGTGTCCCTATCTAAAGGTGAGTGAGTGCCTTGCTGGAAAGCCTGCTGTTGGCGTTCATCCCAGGGCTAGAGCCAGAGCAGGGTGTCAGAAGGCTGAGCCTTCAGTATCCCTCGGTGCCACATGGCCTTTAGAGTTTGAAAGCCGGAAGCAAGCGGGTTTGGATGTGGAGACATGGTGAGAGTGTTACACTAGAGTGCTTGTTTCTACAAATAGGGTCTTGGAAGTTTTGGGGGACAGGGGTCAAAGCCACTTCTTGGACCCTTCCCAGGTTCTCTTTTCCTGAGATGAATGTTACAAGGACCGTTCCAACTTCATTTTGCCCGTCGTAGCTGGTGCTACTGTGGCTCTCATCTCAGTTTTTAGAGTCAGAGCTGAGTATTGTGTGGAAAAGTCTGAAATCACTGGCGAGGGTTCTCCCACTGCACCTCTGTCCAGAGAAGATAGGTCTTAGAAAGCCTTCCTTACTGTCCCCTACCTTACTGTTCCCCTACTTTTTTTTGTCTCCAGGTAGATCTCCTTTCCTGAGCTCATTTCTAGAGCTGGGTCTGTCTTTCCTGCTCTCTGCACATTCCCGGCTTTGGGGCTAGGACGGGGTCAAGCATCTGCAAGCTACAACTCAGAACTCAGGCGCCTGAATTGAGTCTTTAATTAGGCACGAGGCGGCTATGGTCAGACAGGTCTTTCATCTTGGGCGCCCAGGAACTCCTCCTTCTGCTCACCTCAACTCCATTACAACCTTGTCACTTCCTGACCCTTGTCCAGAGGGAAGCTGAGGGAGGGGAGCATTTATTCAACAGTTAATCAGTCTCTTCCCTTCACCTGGTAGGCCTCTGGTTTTCCTGCTAAGGCTGAGGCAAGAAAAAGGAATAAGATACCACAGGACCTGAAGGGGTTCAGAAACAAAGGCTTGGGTAAGGTGAGGTCTTGTGGAGTCTCCTTAGTTAGGAAGGCCTTGAGGATTTGAGGAGAAGACTTCCTTGTGGGCCAGGAAGAGAAGGATTTGACGGTCAGCAATGGGACAGTAAACAGTTCTAACGCACAATGAGACCCAGAGTACTTTGTAGGTGAGGCTTCAGCAGGATGCTACAGGGTCTGAGCTTCCTCTAGTCTCCTTTCCTCTTGTCTCCTCTCCCTTCTGCAGGCCCCACCCCGAGAAGGACGCACTGAGAAATCAGAGCCGGGGGACTAGGTAGTTGAGGAGTTTATTTGGGGGAGGGGAATTTCTCATATTTGCTCTTCCTTGGGGAGGGGGTCTTCAAACAATACCGAAGGGTACAGGAAAGTAGGGGGGGTCCTGGAGGATGAGGGAGGGGCCACAGTCAGACAAAATGGCAACACACGATCACAGGCACTACCAACATCACAGACACAGCAGAGGGTACAGGATCGGGGCTCCAGAACCAGCCTCCAAGTATTCCGGGACAGACAGGATTGTGGGATGGAGAGGGTAGAGAAAGGTGGGGGGAGATAGTCCAGCCCCATAGACCTGTATGTAGACTCCTGTCTTCTGATGATCTAGCCCTCTTTTGAGGAAGTCAGCTAAGGATATTTCACTCACCCTCCAAACCACAATACTTGGCTCTTCCCAGGTTACCTCAATTCCCAGGGCCAGAGTATCCCTCCTACTTTTAGCAAAACTCCCTAGTAGCTCCTAACCATGGCCTCCTACACCTTCTTGAACTCCACTCAATTGAAAGTGTTCTTTTCTGCCCCATTACAGAATGGGCTTCCTCTTCTGAGACTACAACACATTCCTCATCTCTTCAGATGCCTGTCTGGAATCCTGACCAGGACCTCATCTCAAGCTTAGATTGTCTCTGAACCCCACTTCTATCCTTGCTCAAGCTCTTGGACTCAAACTCAAACTCCCGAATGTTCCAAGGAACACCCCTTCTAGAGATGCTGGATCCAAGCCAAACACTCTGGAGCCCACTGTGTGTGTAAGTCACACCCCTCCGAGTACCACTCTCTCAGGTCCCTTTCAGCCCCAGTTCAGAATGCTGTAGGACACCACTTCCCTTTCGGCTCCACTCCAGTATATCTGGAATTCAACTCTCGGCTGACTAGTCCTCTCTACAGAGGCCATCTCCTCTCCACCTGATTCACCTAAGCTGCCTCCACCCAGTCTGCTGCTCTACTCTTGGAGTCGGATTTCCATTGGAGAGCTTCTGAAGTTCAGGTAATGCTGGAGGAGCCAAGGCCAGAGTTAGGAGGGGCAGGGCTGAGAAGGAAGGGGAAAAGTCCCATCAACCCACTCCATGCAGCCAAGGTCTGGTCCCCTTCCTGTCCCCTTTCTAGAGCCCCCTTACCTCAAGGGACAGGGTTGGGGAACAGAAAGGGGCTGAGGAATGCAAGGTCAGGGTTAGGGAGGAGCCCATTCAGGACTGGGCTCCTAGTGCATGGAGAAGTGGGTGAAGGTAGGGCTCAGACAGATAAATAGATATGTATATATAATATATATATATATAAACAGCAAAGACAGTTAGGGTCTCCTGGGTTGAGGGCTGGAGACCTAGGATATGGGGAATGGGAAGGGGAGGGCAGGCCTTTCTTGAGCTCTTGCCCACCCGTGGGGACTTCGAGGACTTCACTGACCTGTAGAGAGAAAAGACACAGAAAGGAGAAGGGGTCCAGATGAGGGCGGAGCCTTCACAGAGGAGGGTAGTACCCTCAGGAAGGGATTAGGCCGCTGCTTTTTCTTCTGCCCGACATGGACATGTTCTCTTCTTTTTTCTTCTCTAACAGGGCTCGAGTCAGCATCATCCTAGCAACGCTCTCACTACGAAGATATTACTAACCTTGCTCAAACTGGGTACCAAAGGAAACAGCTAAGGTCCCCTCTTTTAACAAAAAGAGCCCATTAACCAGTTTCTGTTCTAGTCCACCTTTGCTCAATATGGATATATTGAGTAAAACTAACAACAACAACAACAAACTATCCCTGTCTTTGTGAGGCTTACATTATATCTGGGGAAGAGACAGGTTTCACACAATGAACATGACATATTAGTAGATTATCTATTATAAGACGATAATAGGCCAGGCATAGTGGTGCACACCTTTGATCTCAGCACTCAGGAGGCAGAGGCGGGTGGATCTCTGTGAGTTTGATGCCAGCCTGATCTACACAGTGAGTTCCAGAACAGCTAGGGCTATGTAGAGAGACCCTGTCACCAAAAACCAACCAAACAAAACTTTCTCTAAGCGAGCCTATAGAAATGGCTCGGAGTTAAGAGTGCTTGCTGTTCTCCTGGAGGTACCCACATTTTAACTTAGAACCCACATGGGTGGGTTACAATTATCTGCGAATTTAACTCCAAGGAATCTGACCTTTTTTCCTGGATCTCCATGGACACTTGAACTCACAGGTTCATACTCACATACATACCACTATAAATAAAAGTAGAATTTTTTTTAAAAAAAAAGTACTCTAAGTGATGTATGCGAAGCATGAATACGTCTACTTAGACCTCCAATCTAGTGTAAACAGTCACGTAACCATAAATTAGTAAATTAACAATTGTGAGAAGAAAACACAGGGGTATGATGAGAGATATCAACGGGGGTGGGGGGATGTTGTTTTAGACAGACAACCACTGATATGTAGTTGGTGGTATATGCCCACGATCCCAGAATTTAGGAGGCAGAGGCAGGAGGAAAACAAGTTTGAGGCCAGCTTGGGTTCCATAATGGGAGCCTAACTCAGACAAAAAGCAAAACAGGGAGGTAGAGGCACAGTCAGGGATTCAAGATCATCCTTAGAGATGTAAGGAGCTCCAGGCCAGCTTTGGCTACAGGAGAGCTTGTCTCAAAATAATATCAACAGAAACAACATCGCCAGGTGTGGTGGTGCAGACCTCTGGATCCCAGCCACATGGGAGATGGAGACAAGAATTATGCATAATTCAGAGCCTGCCCGGGCTATACAATGCATTCCAGGACAATCTGGGCAATTTAGTAAACTCTGTCCCCAAAATAAGAAGTAAAAAGAGGCCCAATTATATAGCTCATTGTAGAGCACTTGCTTAGTGTGCCATTGACCTGAATTCAATTCCAGTACTTGTAAAACAAAATAACCCCCCTGACCAGACAGACAGACAGACAACAAAAACCTCATTGAGTGAGTGACCAAAGCAATGGCTAGGTAATGGTGTGTATGTGCAAAGGCCCTGCAGTACATCTAGATCTGGCCCAGGCCAGTTAACTGAAACAGTGCCAAGAGCCAAAGGTCAGATTAAATGTCTGTTGGGGAAGTGCTGCCGAGTGGGCCTGTGAGCACACTGAAATAGTTTTGCTTTTAAGTGAGATGCTACAACGGACATCTGAGGAAAGGACAGTGACTTCTGAGTTTAGGACAGTGGCCTAGTAGAATCCTCGAGGATGCTGGGTGGTAGCAGGCTGTAAACCAGACAGGCACTTGGGAAGGGTTCTAAGAAAGATAATTGTGAAAAATGGAAAAGGCTGGAGAGATTTTGAAAATAGGAACCAACAGGACTGGATTTTTTTACGGAGGGGGGTGGGGAGGACAGGGTCTCCAAGTGGCCTGGAAATTGCTTTTCAACCAGGCTGGTCTTGAACTCACAAACTCCTGCCTGTCTCTGCTTCCCCAAGCTGAGCTTAAAGGGTGTCCCAAAGCCTGGCCACGGGTTTTTGAACAATTAAATGTGGTATGCTGTAGAAGACTTAAGATCTTGGCTCACCCATGATCACGTCTACTCCCACCTAAGTGCGTTATCTTTTCCTATTTTAAGACAGGATTGGGTTATATAGACCAAGCAGGACTCGAGCTCTTGCAATCCCCGTGCTCTCCTCTCAAGTGCTGGGATTATAATTGCTCCATCACGCCAGGCATTCATTTTTTTTTTTTAAGGCCCAACGAGAAGACATACTCTGTTTCTGGGTCTCCACACCTCCCCTTTTCCCCACTTGAAAATTTCCCAAACCCCTCCTTTCATTAAAGGGTTAAGGAAAGGTAGCAGCTGACCTACATCCTGCTTTCGCACGGGACCTTCAAAACCCACCCCTTTACCTTTCTCCACCTACCGGGGTTACCTCCTATTGGTTTACCAATTATTTCAAAGACCCACCTCCCCTTCCCTTCCCGAAAACCTAAAAACCCCACTATGGTAATTTTCCCCTGGCAAGTGCCCTACCTCCTTTATTGGGTTTCCTGAGCACTGCTCTTTCCCCTTCCTTCTCATGGTCTCCTCTCATTGGCTAGTTTTTTCCCAAGTTAAAATTTTTTTTTTAGTTCGCTACATTGGTTTTCCTCAAACTTCACTTCTTGTATTGCTCCCCGCCTACCACATCCCCCCATTTGTCACTCACCAGATTTCATCTGATTGGAGAAGGAGGTGGGGGGGCACCCCGTTGGCCATAGCCTTGCTGCCCATAGTCGCCCTGAGGCCCTAGCCCCCGCCACCCCGCTGGCTGGCTGCCCGTAACCGGCTGATCCACCCTGAGGGCCCGTAGGAGTTCCCAACCCCCGGGGGTCCCATAG
>JAJTUV010005341.1:0-10988 GCA_021653895.1 Mastomys natalensis
TAAAAGTCCCCACCAAAAAAAGCCCCGGCCAGTGGTTTTAGTGGAGAATTCTATCAGACCCTTCAAGGAAGACCTAATACAATTCTCTTCAAACTATTCCACAAAATAGAAACAGAAGAACACTACCCAATTCATTTATTGAAGCTACAATCACACTCATACCTAAAAACCCCACAAAGACCAAAAAGAAAGAGAACTTCAGACCAATCTCTCTTATGAATATTGATGCAAAAAAACTCAATAAAATTCTAGCAAACCGAATCAAGAACACATAAAAAAATCATCCCTCATGATCAAGTGGGTTTATCCCAGGAATGCAGGGATGTTCAATATTCGGAAATCCCTCATTTTAATCCACTATATAAACAAATCAAAAAAAAAAACCACATGATCACTCATTAGATGTGAGAAAGCATTTGACAAAATTCAACATCCCCTTTATGATAAAAGTCTTGGAAAGATCAGAATTCAAGGCCCATACCTAAAATAGTAAAAGCAATATACAGCAACCAGTAGCCAACATCAAACTAAAATGGAGGAAACTTGAAGCATTCCACTAAGAATCAGGGACTAGACAAGGCTGCCCCCCTCTCTCCCTACCTATTCAATATAGTACTGGAAGTCCTAGCCAGAGCAATTAGACAACAAAAGGAATCAAAGGAATACAAATAGGAAAGGGAAAAAGTCAAATATCACTATTTCAGATGATATGATAGTATACTTAAGTGACCCCAAAAACTCCCCCCAAGAGAACTCCTAAACCTGATAAACGACTTCAGCAAGGTGGCAGGTTTATAAAATCAACTCGAACAAATCAGTACCTTCCTCTACATGAAAGATAAAAGGCTGAAAAAGAATTAGGGAAATGACACCTTTCACAATATCACAAATAATATAAAATTTCCTCGGGGTAAAACTAACCAAGCAAGTGAAAGATCTGTATGACAAGAACTTCAAGTCTCTGAAGAAAAAATTGAAGAAGATCTCAGGGAAAAGGAAAGATCTCCCCTGCTCATGGATTGGCAGGATTAATATAGTAAAAAAGGCCTTTTTTGCCAAAAGCAAAACTACAGAATTCAATGCAACCCATTAAAATACCAATCAATTCTTTACAGAACTTGAAAGAGAAATTCTGAAATTTATTTGGAACAACAAAAAACCCAGGGTAGGAAAACCATCCTCAAAAATAAAAGACTTCTGGAGGAATCGCCATCCCTGACATCAAGCTTTTACTACAAAGCAATAGTGATAAAAACGGCCTGGATTGGTACAGAGACAGGCAAAGGGAAATCAGTGGAATAGAGTTGAAGACCCAGAAATGAACCCACAGAACTATGGTCATTTAATCTTTTACAAAGGAGCTAAAACTATCCATGAACAAGGACGCATTTTCAACAAATGGTGCTGGTTCAACTGGAGGGACAAACATGCAGAAGAAAAGCAAATCGATCCTTTCCTATCTCCTCGTACAAAGCTCAAGTCCAAGGGATAAAGGACCTTCACATAAAACCAGACACACTGAAACTAATAGAAGAGAAAGTGGGCAAGACCCCCGAACACCTAGGCACAGGGGAAAAGTTCCTGAATAGAACACCCTAACCCTGATCAAGAATTGACAAATGGGACTTCATAAAAATTTCAAAGTTTCTGTAAGGCAAAGGACACTGTCAAAGGACAAAACGGCACCAACAGATTGGGAAAAGATCATTACTAATCCCACATCCGATAGAGGACTAATATCCAAATATACAAAGAACCAAGAAATTTTGACTCTAGGACAACCAAATAACCCTATTAAAAAAATGGAGTAAGGAGCTAAACAAAGAATTTCAAATTGGGAAAAACCGAATGGCCCAGAAGCACCTAAAGAAATGTTCAGCATCCTTGGTCATCAGGGAAATGCAAATCAAAACAACCCTGAATTCCATTCACACCAGTCAGAATGGTAAAATAAAAAAACTCGTGGATAGCAGATGCTGGCGAGGATGTGGGAAAGAGGAACACTCCTCCATTGTTGGTGGGATTGCAAGATGGTCAAACACTTGGAAAAAAAGTCTGGCGGTTCCTCAGAAAATTGGACATTCACTACCTGAGGACCCAGCTATACCACTCCGGGTATAAATCCAGAAGATGCCTAACAATAAACAAGGAAAATGCCTCCACTATGTTTAAGGCTTTATTTATAATACCAAAACTGGAAAAAAACCCAATGCCCTTCAACAAGGAATGGTTTCAAAAAATGTGGTACTTTTATACAATGGAATATTACTCAGCTATAAAAACAATGAATTTGAAAATTCATATATAAAGGGGTGGAACTAGAAAATATCATCCTGGTGAAGTAACCCCAATCACAAAAGAACATACATGGTATTCACTCATATAAATTATTTTTAGCCCAGAAGCCGGGAAAAACCCAAGATTCAACTCACAACAACCCTAAAGCATGAAGAATGATGACCAAATAGGGGAGCCTTCATCCTTCTTAGAAGGAGTAACAAAATACTCAAGGGTGCAAATATGGAGACACAGTGCAGGACAGAAACTGAAGGAGGGACCGTCTACAGACTATTCCACCTAGTATCCATCCTATGTGCAGTCACCAAAGGTAAGGTTGATGTGGATGTCAGGATGTTACACGCTGACAGGAGCCTGATATAGCTGTCTCCTTAGAGGTCTGCAAGAGTCTGACATACTCAGAGGCAGATGCTCACAGCTAACCATTAAACTGAGCATGGAGTTCCCAATGGAGAAGATAGAGTGAAGGCTGAAGGAGTTGAGAGGATTCGCGACAACCATGAGGAAAGCAACAATCCCAACCAACCAGAGCCCCCAGGGTCTTAAGCCACCACCCTGGGGAATGCTTAGGGAGGGACTCAGGCTTCCAGCTATAATAGGCAAGGGAGTTATATATAAGTGGGAGAAGAGATCCTTTGACCCATGAAGGCTGGACGTCGTGGGGGGGGGGATACTCGAGGGTGGGGAGGTGAGGTACAGGGGAGGGTGGGGTGGGCGTACACCAACATGGAGGCGGGGAAGAGGGGGGAAGGGATAATGAGTTCCTGGGAGGGAGGGGGGGGAATGGGGGTAAGGAGAGAACATCTGAAATGTAAAAAATAGAAAATTTTTCAATAAAAAAAAAAAAAAAGAAATATAAAAAGGAAACTTGCTTTCTTCAGATCTATATGAAAATGGATTAGTGTCCCCAGATGAGGACTCTTTGCTTGAAAAGTTTCCCGCCATACAAAGGTAATGACAGAGTAAGACCAAGATAGAAGCACTGCATTCTGAAGGTACTAGGCTTGTATTTACAGGAGTGGGAAAATGGAATGATGTCCTATCCCAAAGGCATTCCCTTTGCTTAGACACATATAGTCACTGTATGTACAGGTGCATTTCTCAAGCAAGAGTTTGTCCTATGTCTGTAATCCACCTATAAGTTGCCTTACTCCTGGGGTTTTATTAAATAGAAAAATGACTAAGAGAAGAAGTTGGTGAGAAGATGAATCTTAGATGAGAAAGTACCTACATCAGATTGTCCTAGTGTGTAGGGAAGTCTATGGGGATTTGTCTTGATTAACAATGGAAATGGTTAAGGCCCAGATCTCCAGGATGGTGCACCCTTGAGCTATTAAATCAGACAAAGAAAGTATGAGGTGCAGGAGGAAGACAACTCTTACAGTTTCTGCTTCATTTCTTCCTCCAGGGTCCTACCCTGCTTCAGTTTAGGCCCTGACATTTCTCCATAGTTAAACTGATAACTAGAAAATAAATCATGAAGTGTAACCTGTCCTGCATAACTTGATTTTCATCAGTGTAGCAAATTAAGCCACTTCTGAATTGAACAAGATACTCCCCGGGCTACTTCATTATGAGTAACATCACCATGACTTCCTTCTGTGGACCTTATTACTGGAAACTACTAGGTAAAATACACCCTTGCTTTCTTTTCTTTTTGTTGTCTATCTTTTTCTCCTTGTCAGAATGTATATTCTTTATTGATTCTTGTGAATTTCTCATCATGCAACCCAGTAACAACTCATTTTCCAGTCCTTCCAAATCTGCCCTCTCCCCTGGTAACTTCTCCCCAAAATTTAAAAAAAAAAAAATTAAATCAAGTTTTAAATTAAAATTAAACTGAGGGAGGTTGTAAAGAGCAGGCTTCGGTGGAGGGTACTGCAATCAGGATATAAAGTAAACAAAGTGGTAAAAATATTAAAGCATATAGGCTTATAGTAAAATTAAGAGCTACAGAAAACCTGGAGGTAAATACACCTGAACTATTGCAAACATACACAATTCTTTTTTATTATAAGTGAGATTTGGTGCTAAAATAATAGAAAATATATAAAATATACTACTTTTTATCATATTCCTTATATCACATATTGTGTGGTATATATATATATATGTACATAATTGTATTCAATTTGCTTTATATGACCAAAAATGCATTTGGGGTGAGTTTTTCATAAACTGTAATAATCTCATAACAATGAAGCACAACTATCATGTGCTCCAAATACAGCACAATAGAAAACAAACAAATAAAACCCTAATCTGGATTTTTTTCAACTTCACTATAGTCTTTTAGAAACACAGCATGTTGTTGGCTAAACATCAGTATCTAAAACCAATATCTGAAAGAAAAAAGGAAAGAACAAAAGAACCAAACGGAAATTATTCACTTCCTTCAAGCTACATTAACTATCTCCCATTCCAATCCTTCCTGAAATAGATTAATGCATCTCCCACTCCAGAAGAATGCAATCCAAGGGTGTCCTTTAACATAAATGACCTTTCTGAGGTAGTCCCTCAGTTTTGGTTTTCTATTGGGTGGTCTCGATTTCCTGTACCAAGAGCTTCTTTGATGAGAGTTGATGGCTTCACTTATATGTGGGTATATAATTTAGAATGCTGCTCTAAGGAATTGAGCTGATTTAGTAAATCTGATAAATTTTCATATCTCACGAGCTTCCTAAATCTGACTAGATTTCTGCTGCTAGCCATGGTTTCTTTCACTCTCTTTGAGAATAATCTTTCCAAATGCTAAAATATTTCAAATTACTTTCCCACAACATAGATGTTTGTCATAGCTGTTGGCTTTCTCTCAGTGTTGAGGGGTTGAGTGCCTATTGCCAAATAAATCTTACAGGGATGTCATTGAATTCAACTGATTCTAGCAGGATATGACTTAGAAGCCTCTACCATGAAGTTGAATTGTCTGGTACATAAAACAGTAGGCAAGTTGACCTGTTAGGGAAGTAAATTAATAGTTGTACCTACTCTCCTGCCACACTTATGAAGTAAGTCAATAACCAGTAGAGCAAGCTATCAGAATAGATGAAGTGACACTTACACGTCAGTAATATATAAGAGGTCTTTCATTAGACTTAAGTTTATTTACTTTACCAAATAATTGAAACATAGTTTTGGGTCTTTCGTTTGGTTTTTCAGAAAAAAAAAAAGTTACTTTAAAGAGGCCTCTAAAGTTCAGTAAGTTAGGCCTTGTTATTTGTCTCTAGGATTATCCCATGCAGGACCCTTGACTTGACCAAGTCACACATTTTCACTTTCTTGACAAGAGAAATTCATTTTCCTAGTATATTATAAAGTAAATGAATATAAATGTAGTATAAAGTTCCTTCCTTTTTGGTTACTTTCATTTTCGACTTTCCAAGTCTTCGATTCACCTTAATCATCTATAGTCTGAAATGTTAAATGTTGAAATATCTAGTAATAAAAGGTGATACATATTAGATGGAATACCATACTGATTTAAATGAAGAAATTTTTACCAGTAACTCCTTGTTTCTACCATTCCTTGTGCTCATCTTCTGATCATTTGTTTCTCAGATATGCTGAGATATCGACTGCATCCCAGGCTGTACTATACCAACACCAAACTCTACCATTGACCTTTCTTCAGATAGTCTACACTGGCAACACATGTGTTTCCTATAATTCTTTGTCTAGGATGGAATCTTGTGTGCCTTTCCCTAAGTCTACAAATTAAAACATTTAAGAAACTGTCATTTTAAAATATGTGAGTCAATTATAAAGTTGAGCCTCCCTAAAATATTGTCTCAAATTTTCCAAAGGTCTTTAAAAGTCTTTCAGTTATTGTGTTCTACTGTGGAAGGAATGAAGGGTCCAAAGGGCTTGCAACCCCATAGGAAGAACAATAATCAACTAATTGGACCTCCCTGAGAATCCAGAGACTAAACCACCTACCACAGAGTATACATGGAGGAAGCCATGACTCTAGATATATATGTAGCAGAGGATGGCCTTATCTGACATCAATGAGAGGGGGAGGCCCTTTGTCCTGTGGAGGCCCAATGCCCCAACATATGGTGATGCTTGAGCAGTGAGGCAGGACTGGATAAAATGGTAGATAAGAACCCTCATAGGGGCAAAGGGAAGTAATATATAAGGGGATGGGATGGGGGTGATGTGGAGGGATTACTGGGAAGGAATATCATTTGAAATGTAAATGAATAAAATGATTGAGAAATAAATAATTAAAACATTTTTAAAAATCAAGATGAGTTAAATATTTCTTATAAAGGAAAAAGCAAACAACAGTCACAATCAGATCTAAAAAAAAAAAAAAAAACCATAAGTTTAAAGTTTAAAAGTTCATCATCAGATATTGGCTACTCACTATCTTCTGTGTTACAAACCTCACCATTTCCCCAGATCTACTGTTAGCAGGACACATGTTTTGTTATGCTCGTTCAGGTTGTCTATACTCCAGGACTGTGTAGATCCATAGTATAGGTAACTTCAAAATGTTAGCATTTCTCTTCCAAATTGACTGCACTTCAGCAATAGGCTGCATTGGGATCTCCACAGGAACACTATCACATGTATTGTCAATAAATTTACCACGGACACTTCATGCTTTGGGCTTCTATAGAAACTGAGGCTGTATCCCATTATTGTCTTCCCCTACCTTATAATAGTTCCAAGACTCAGCTGCTCCCTAACATCCCTTCATCATTTCAAAACCAGGACCAAAAATATAAGTCAGAAACCTATGAACTTCTCATATTTTTTGTGTACTCTCATATCAAATCCAGGAAAGCTTAGCATTTTAATCAGTGAATATAATTATGCTGTTTTGCTAATTTGTGCCATCGGTTTTTACTATATTTTAAAAAATGTTACTAGAGTCACAGACTGCCACTCTACTCCTATAGTCATCTTTTAATTTTTACTGATGAAAATTGTTTTTTTTTATTGGAACTTTTATTTACATTTCAGATGTTTTCCCTTAAACCCCTTTCCCCCCCCACTCCCAGGAAAATCCTATCCCTTCCCCCCTCCTCCTGCCTCTATGATGGTGTACCCACCCCCCCCCAGTACCTTACCTCCTCACCCTCGAATACCACCCCCCATGATGTCCAGCCTTCATGGGACCAAGAATCTCTTCTCCCACTTATATATTAGCTCCCTTGCATATATAGCTGGAGCCATGGGTTCCTCCCTAAGCACTCCCAGGCTGGTGGTTTAGACCCTGGGGGCTCTGGTTGGTTGGCATTGTTGCTCTCCTCATGGGGTCCCATACCCTTTCTACTCCTTCAGTCTTCACTCTATCTTCTCTGTTGGGAACCCCATGATCAGTTTAATGGTTAGCTGTGAGCATCCGCCTCTGAATACGTCAGACTCTTGCAGATCTCTAAGGAGACAGTTATGTTAGGCTCCTGTCAGCATGCACCTCCTGACACCCACGTCAGCATCTACCTTTGGTGACTGCACATGGGATGGATACCAGGTGGAAAGGTCTGCAGACGGCCCCTCCTTCAGTTTCTGTCCTGCACTTTGCATCCTATTTGCTCCCTTGAGTATTTTGTTACTTCTTCTAAGAGGGACTGTAGCCCCCCACCACTTGGTCTTCATTCTTCATGAGCTTTATGTGGTCTGTGAGTTGAATCTTGGGTGTTTCAGGCTTCTGGGCTAAAGTCCAATAATCAGTGAGTGAATACCATGTATGTTACCTCACTCAGGATGATATTTTCTAGTTCCATCCATTTATATAAGAATTTATCGAATTCATTGTTTTTAATAGCTGAGTAATATTGCATTGTGTAAATGTACATTTTTTTTGTATCCATTCCTCTGTTGAAGGGCATCTGGGTTCTTTCCAGTTTCTGGCTATTATAAATAAAGCTGCTATAAACATAGTGGAGCATATGTCCTTGTTACGTGTTAGAGCATCTTCTGGGTATATGCCCAGGAGTGGTATAGCTGGGTCCTCAGGTAGTGATATGTTCAATTTTCTGAGGAACCGCCAGACTGTTTTCCATAGTGGTTGCACCATCTTGCAATCCCACCAACAATGGAGGAGTGTTCCTCTTTCTCCACATCCTCGCCAGCATCTACTATCACCTGAGTTTTTGATCTTAGCCATTCTGACTGGTGTGAGGTGGAATCTCAGGGTTGTTTTGATTTTCACTTCCCTGATGACTAGGGATGCTGAACATTTCTTTAGGTGCTTCTCAGCCATTCATATTTCCTCAGTTGAGAATTCTTTGTTTAGCTCCATACCCCATTTTTTAATAGGGTTATTTGGTTGTCCAGAGCCTAATTTCTTGAGTTCTTTGTATATATTGGATATTAGTCCTCTATCGGATGTGGGGATTTAGTAAAGATCTTTTTCCAATGTTGGTTGCCATTTTGTCCTATTGACAGTGTCCTTTGCTTACAGAAACTGCAATTTTATGTAGTCCTATTTGTCAATTCTTGATCTTAGAGCACAAGACATTACTGTTCCGTTCAGGAACTTTCCCCCTGTGCCTAGGTGTTCGTGGGTCTTCCCCACCTTCTCTTCTATTAGTTTCAGTGTGTCTGGTTTTATGTGAAGGTCCTTTATCCACTTGGACTTGAGCTTCGTACACAGAGATAAGAATGGATCGATTTGCATTCTTCTGCATGTTGTCCTCCATTTGAACCAGCAGCATTTGTTGAAATGTCCTTGTTCCACTGGATGGTTTTAGCTCCTTTGTCAAAGATCAAATGACCATAGGTGTGTAGGTTCATTTCTGGGTCTTCAACTCTATTTCACTGATCTTCTTGCCTGTTTCTGTAGCAATACCAGGCAGTTTTTATCACTATTGCTCTGTAGTACAGCTTGAGGTCAGGGATGGTGATTTCCTCCAGAAGTTCTTTTACTGTTGAGAATGGTTTTCGCTATCCTGGGTTTTTTTGTTGTTCCAAATAAATTTGAGAATTTCTCTTTCTAGCTCTGTAAGAATTGAGTTGATATTTTAATGGGGATTGCATTGAATGTGTAGATTGCTTTTAGCAAAATGGCCATTTTTACTATATTAATCCTGCCGATCCATGAGCATGGGAGATCTTTCCATTTCCTGAGATCTTCTTCAATTTCTTTCTTCAGAGACTTGAAGTTCTTGTCATTCAGATCTTTCACTGCCTGGTTAGGTTCACCTCAAGGTATTTTATATTATTTGTGACTATTGTGAAGGGTGTTATTTCCCTAATTTCTTTTTTCAGCCTGTTTATCTTTCACGTAGAGGAAGGCTTCTGATTTGTTTGAGTTGATTTTATAACCTGCCACCTTGCTAAAGTTGTCTATCAGGTTTAGGAGTTCTCTGGTGGAGGTTCTGGGGTCGCTTAAGTATACTATCATATCATCTGCAAATAGTGATATTTTGACTTCTTCCTTTCCTATTTGTATTCCTTTGACTTCCTTTTGTTGTCTAATTGCTCTGGCTAGGACTTCCAGTACTATATTGAATAGGTAGGGAGAGAGTGGGCAGCCTTGTCTAGTCCCTGATCTTAGTGGGAATGCTTCAAGTTTCTCTCCATTTAGTTTGATGTTGGCTACTGGTTTGCTGTATATTGCTTTTACTATGTTTAGTTATAGGCCTTGAATTCCTGTTCTTTCCAAGACTTTTACCATGAAGGGATGTTTGAATTTTGTCAAATGCTTTCTCAGCATCTAGTGAGATGATCATGTGGTTTTTTTTCTTTGAGTTTGTTTATATAGTGGATTACATTGATGGATTTCCGAATATTGAACCATCCCTGCATTCCTGGGATAAAGCCCACTTGATCATGATGGATGATTGTTTTGATGTGTTCTTGGATTCGGTTTGCTAGAATTTTATTGAGTATTTTTGCATCAATATTCATAAAAGAGATTGGTCTGAAGTTCTCTTTCTTTGTTGGGTCTTTGTGAGGTTTAGGTATGAGTGTGATTGTAGCTTCATAGAATGAATTGGGTAGTGTTCCTTCTGTTTCTATTTTGTGGAATAGTTTGAAGAGAATTGGTATTAGGTCTTCCTTGAAGGTCTGATAGAATTCTCCACTAAAACCATCTGGTCCTGGGCTTTTTTTGGTGGGGAGACTTTTAATGACTGCTGCTATTTCTTTAGGGGTTATGGGACTGTTTAGATGGTTTATTTGCTCCTCATTTAACTTTGGTACCTGGTTTCTGTCTAGAAAATTTCATCCAGATTTCCAGTTTTGTTGAGTATAGACCTTTGTAGTAGGATCTGATGATTTTTTGAATTTCCTCGGTTTCTCTTATGTCTCCTTTTCAGATCTGATTTTATTAATTTGGATACTGTCTCTGTGCCCTCTGGTTAATCTGGCTAAGAGTTTATCTATCTTGTTGATTTTCTCAAAGAACCAAACTCCTGGTTTTGTTGACATTTTGTATAGTTCTGTTTCTACTCGGTTCATTTCAGCTCTGAGTTTATTAATTCCTGACGCCTACTCTCTTGGGTGTATTTGCTTCTTTTTATTCTAGAGCTTTCAGGTGTGCTGTCAAGTTATTAATGTGTGTTCTCTCCAATTTATTTTTGTGGGCACTTAGAGCTATGAGTTTTCCTCTTAGCACTGCTTTCATGGAGTCCCAAAAAGTTCTGGTATGATGTGTCTCATTTTCATTAAATTCTAAAAAGTCTTAATTTCTTTCTGTATTCTTCCTTGACAAAGCATCATTGATAGAGCATTGT
>JAJTUV010005342.1:0-10298 GCA_021653895.1 Mastomys natalensis
TCAAGCGCTATTGTATGCTCTTTCTGGATTTTGTTTTGGAGGCACCTAGAGCTATGAGTTTCCCTCTTAGCACTACTTTCATTGTGTGCCCTAAGTTTTGGTCTGATGTACCTTCATTTTCATTGAATTCCAAAAAATCTTTAATTTCTTTCTTTATTTCTTCCTTGACTAAGTTATCATTGAGTAGAGCATTGTTCAGCTTCCAAGTGTATGTGGACTTTCTGTAGTTTTGTTGTTGAAGAGCAGTCTTAGTCTGTGGTTATCTGATAGGACCCATAGGATTATTTCAATACTATTGTATATGTTGAGTCCTGTTTTGTGAACAATTATATGGTCAATTTCAGAGAAGGTACCATGAGGTGCTCAGAAGGTATATTCTTTTGTTGTAGAATGAAATATTCTATAGATATTTGTTAAATCAATTTGGTTCATAACTTCTCTTAGTTTCACTATGTCTCTGTTTAGTTTCTGCTTCCATGACCTGTCCATTGGTGAAAGTGGGGTCTTGAAATCTCCCACTATTATTGTGTGAGGTACAATGTGTGCTTTGAGCTTTATTTAGTAAAGTTTCTTTTATGAATGTGGGTGGACTTGAATTTGGAGCATAGATGTTCAGAATTGAGAGTTCATCTTGGTAGATTTTTTTTCTTTGATGAGTATGAAGTGTCCTTCCTTATCTTTTTGATAACTTTTGGTTGAAAGTCGATTTAATTCGATATTAGAATGGCTACTCCAGCTTGTTTGTTGGACCATTTGCTTCGAAAAATTTTTCCTACCCTTTTACTCTGAGGTAGTGTCTTTGTTATTGAGATGTGTTTTCTGTATGCAGCAAAATGTTGGGTCCTGTTTACATATCCAGTTTGTTAGTCTATTTCTTTTTATTGGGCAATTGAGTCACTGATGTCAAGAGATATTAAGGAAAAGTGATTGTTGCTTCCTGTTATTTTTGTTGTTGGAGGTGCAATTATATTTATGTGGCTTTCTTCTTTTGGGTTTGCTGAAAGAAGATTATTTTCTTGCTTTTTCTAAGGTGTAATTTTGCTCCTTGTGTTGGAGTTTTCCATTTATTACCCTTTGCAAGGCTGGATTTTTGGAAAGATATTGTGTAAATTTGTTTTTGTCATGTAATATCTTGGTTCCTCCATCCATGATAATTGAGAGTCTTGCTGGGTATAGTAGCCTGGGCTGGCATTTGTGTTCTCTTAGGGTCTGGATGACATGTGCCTGGATCTTCTGGCTTTTAGAGTCTCTGGTAAGACATCTAGTGTAATTCTGATAGGCCTGCTTTTATATGTTACTTGACCTTATTTCCTTAGTGCTTCTAATGTTCTTTCTTTGTTTTTTGGATTTGGTTTTTGATTATTATGTTACAGGTGGAATTTCTTTTTTGCTCCAATCTATTTGGAGCTCTGTAGACTTCTTGTATGTTCATGGGCATCTCTTCTTTAGGTTTGGGATGTTTTCTTTTGTAATTTTGTTGAAGATATTTACTGGTTATCTAAGTTGGGAATCTTCACTCTCTTCTATACCTATTATCCTTAGGGTTTGTCTCTCATTGTGTCCTGGATTTCCTGGATGTTTTGGCTTAGGAGTGTCTTGTATTTTGCATTGTCTTTGACTTTTGTGTCAAATATTTTCTATGGTATCTTCTGCACCTGAGATTTTCTCTTCTATCTCTTAAATTCTGTTGGTGATGCTTGCATCTATGACTCCTAGGCGCTCTCTCTCTCTCTCTCTCTCTCTCTCTCTCTCTCTCTCTTTCTTTCTTTTTTTTTTAGACAGGGTTTCTCTGTATAGCCCTGGCTGTCCTGGAACTTACTTTGTAGACCAGGCTGGCCTGAACTCAGAAATCTACCCATCTCTGCCTCCCAAGTGCTGGGATTAAAGGCATGTGCCACCACTGCCCAGCCTAGGTTTTCTAGCTCTATGGATGTCTCCCTTTGTGATTTCCTTATTGTTTCTATTTTCATTTTTAGATCCTGGATGGTTTTGTTCAATTCCTTCACTGGTTTGTTTGTGTTTTCCTGTAATTCTTTAAGGGATTTTTGTGTTTCCTCTTTATGGGCTTCCACCTGTTTACCTGTGTTCTCCTGCATTTTTTTAAAGGGAGTTATTTATGTCCTATTTAAAGTCTTCTATCATCACCATGAGATGTGATTTTTAAATCAGAGCCTTGCTTTTCTGGTGTGTTGCTGTATCCAGAGCTTGCTGATGTGAGAGGACTGGGTTCTGATGATGCCAAGTTGCTTTGTTTTCTTTTGGTAAGGTTCTTGTCCTTGCCACTTGCCATCTGGGTATCTGGTGTTAGTCTGTCTTTCTGTCTCTGACTGGAGCTTGTACCTCCTGTGGGCCTGTATAAGCCTGTAATCTTAGGTGTGTCAGCACTCTTGATGAGACCAGCTCCCTCCTGGATGGGTTTTGGGTGCTGAGGGCTGTGGGACAGCCTTAGCTCTCTGGTTCAGATGGAGACTGGAAGGATCCTGTCCCCAGCTGCTCCACTGTTCTTTGTGCCATGCGTGCTCCTGGCTGGTCTGCTTTGGACAGTTATTTGAACGAAAGTTGCAGAGGTTTCTTGTGTGAGGAAAATCTTTTTAAGATCTTAAAAGTTAAGATAACCTGTTTGAGGAGAAGTTATGAGCAAATATTTTTGTGGAGGTTCCGTCCTGTGCTGCCTGGGGTTGCCTGCTACTGCTGTTGGATAATCCCTCTATAACAAATGTATTGGTCGACTGAGGCTATTGAATTACCTCTATTGTCTGAGGGCCTTGACATAGGTCCTTCATACAGTTCACCTGGCTTGGTAAGATTTCTATATTATTAGGAATTACTGTAGCACCAGCTAGAGGAGTGCCATGTTTATGAAAGCAAGATTGGCACTCTTTTTGCCAGTGGTACCCTTTTAGACACTGAGGATGCAATGAGCTAGGCCTATTTGGGATTTCTGCTTTGAGTGGGGTCAGAAGCATTAAAATTTATGGCACCTCCTGTTCTGTTAAGACATTGTTTACTGAAATGTCCAGGTCTGCAACATAGATAACATTTGCAGATCAAGCCTATCTGATTAGATTTTCTTTTTTCTTGATTAGTTAGAAATTGAGTGGTAGTTTGGCCATGTAAGGCTGCTGCAATGGCCATGTTTTGAAGATATGAAGGAGTAACCTCAGTACATGCTTTAATAAAAACAGAAATATTTCTGGATTTTTAAATCATTTTTAGAAGAGATTGACAAGTGGATGTAGCATTCTCCAAAGCCAGTTGTTTTAAAATAATTTCTTTTGCCTCAGAGCTAAGAACCATCCTTTTTACTGCCTCTGTTATCTAGGCTACAAATTCCTCAAAAGGTTTTTCTGGTTTCTGCTTTATATTAACAAGACTTTTAATATTTGCATCTCTAGTAGGCAAGCATCTCCAGGCTTCTAGAACTATGGCCGATGTATTTACTAGAGCTTCCTTTTTCTTTTTTAGTTTAGCTGTTTCTTTAAACATGAGCATTCCCCCATACCCTCTATTTGAGCCAAGTTCTTATATATATTCATCCACAATAAAAATTCATCTTTAGTTAGATATGCTTTGGCTATTTTAAATCAATCGTGAGGAGTCATAAACAATTCAAATGCCAAAGATTGTCATAAGTAATCCTTATCCTCTGTGTTATTCTCCATACTCGCTGGTAAACAGCCTAACAGTTTATCCTGTTATTGAGTTTGGAGTGTACCAGCAGTAAATCTAATAGACCCCTTTAGGATCATCATTAAGACATAAGAAATCATATACGTATAAAATACAATATATAATATAATTATATATAATATAATATATTTAATATATAATATAAAATATAATACTATATATTGTATTATATAATATATATAATACTATATATATATTATATATAGTAGTCTATATAGCATCACTACAAGACAGTATATCTTTTGTAGATCTGTTCCAAAGGGTGGGCTAAAACCTAGTTACTGTTATATATGTTCAGTAATAACAGGAAAAGCATATTAATAGCAGGAATTTTTCCTAAAATATATTCTCTTATGACAGCCTTGCCTCATAAGAATGAATCTGTTATATATTATATTATAATCCGAAGTAGACCATCTCAGGAATATCACCTGCTAGTTATTAGCATGTTCTATTATTGCTCCTGACAATCCTGCTATAATGATTTTACCTGTTTTTATTATAATTGTTTTTATGGATATGAGGTAATATTTTTTCTTATGTAGAGATCATTGTCCTAGAAAGTATAAACAGGACTAAAGGAAAAAATAAAGTTGTGGGCACCAGCTCCTTGGAACTTTTGTCCATCCACCAAATATTTACAAATGTGTATAGGCAAGTTTGTGGTTGTTGGTATTTCTTTTCATCCACCAACTGTGTATACATGTATATATCTATGTATGTGTATATATGTATGTATGTACACACACATATATGTATATATGTCTATGTATGTATGAATGAATGAATATATGTATGCATGTATGTGTATGGGTGAAATTGTTGGAGCTTGCTTGTTGGAACTTGCTGAGTGCAGCCCCTTTCTGTTTCATCCAGTGTGTGTATGTGTGTGTGTGTGTGTGTGTGTGTGTATGTGTATGCCTGACTTTCTTTCTTTTCCTTTCTCTCCAGTTCACAAAGAGTTAATGAGTTCTGAGCTCTGAGTGACCATTTCATTTTTTTTTTTTTTTTATTAAATGTGCTTTAGCTTCAATATTTCTCCAATAAAGGTTCATGCTGAATGACTTATTCCTTAAAAATATATGTTGAAGATATGGAGGAGGCTTAGGGGAGGTCTTTATATCATTGAGGGAATTCCATCAAAGTGATATTCCCATCTCTTCATTTTCTTCTTTATGTTTCCTAGACATGAGCTGATTTGCCTGGCTTTGCTACTATTCCTGCCATAATGTGCTTCCTCTCCATAGATCCAAAGTAAGCCATAGCCTGCAAAACTTCAGGTCAAACCTCCCTTTTATTTTCAGAAGGTTGTTTTAATTATTTTGTTTGTTTGAGTAATGGAAAGTCAATTCACATAAAGTTATCATACTAAGATTCTTTGAGATGAAAGATAGGATTTTGTACCCAAATTGGTATCAAAACTTTTCTTCTAGTTCATTGATAGTATTATGAATGTTTATGTATATTATTTAGAATTCAAAGGCTACTAATACATGTCCATGTTTCCAGCTATGTAAAGGGCTTCCTCCTGAGGAATATGCTTTATAACTATATGCACCTCTTATGACATATAGTTCATGTTTTCATTTTGTGTCACCACAAAACAAGAGACATGTATACATTTGGTTCATCTCCTAAGCTCTGTCTAATGTTTGGCTGTGGGTCTCTGCATCTGTTTCAGTTCGCTGCTCAGTGGATCTTCTCAGAGGACAGATATGCTAAATTCCTGTCTGTGAATCAAGGTTGACAGATGCAATCATTGCCTGAGGATCCAAGGTATTTGAAGGAAGAAGGCAGCCTTGCAATGTGTCCTTATCGATCCTCTGAGAACAGCTCCCCACATTCCCCCCAAATTGGCAGGAGTTGCTACTACATTTATGTCCATTTCACATAGAGCACCTGTGTATCCAATCCAGCAGTGGCAAATATGTCTCTCAACAGTGTCTTCACATATTCTACTGTTGTCACAAGGCTTTGACCAACAAAGTGATATCAAAGTTTCACTTCTGTGTAGTTCACAGTAGTACAGTAATTTTGAAGAGGTAACCTGAATTGAAAAAATTTCCCCACAAGATTGGCCTATAGGCAAGCCTCTGGTGCATTTCCTGATTGCTGATTGATGTGGAAGGGCCAGGTCATTGTGGAGATTGTCACCCCTGATATTAGCACTCTCTTGTGATGAAATACTCACCTTTTCAAACCAGTTCTCAAACATAGTTTCTAGATCCATGAAACAATTTTGATTAAAAAAAAAAATAGAAGACCATTCCAGAGAATGGTATCCGTACTCCCCTGAACACCTATGCTCCGGTGTCATTCCCTTCCCACAATCCTGCCCTTTTGTGTTTATGACCCCTGTGTGAATAAGTAAATTATGGTGTTATTTAAATAAAATAAATAAATAAATAAAAAGAAAAGAAAAAAAGAAAAAATTTGATTTAAAGAAGAAAATAGAAGACCATTCCAGAGAACAACTGATCATGAAGCAGAGATCAAGATATCATGGAGACCAGCTCCAAAGGGTGCATCTATACACAATTCCTGCACACAAGGCTCAAGGGAACAAGAAGGGGTAACAAAAAAAATAGTAAATGCGTGGAGACAAGGAAATCTGTTATGAGAGGCTGAGTCTTAGAAATGACAGAAAACTACACCCATGACACCTAAACAAGACCTGAATAATAACCATAGCTATGTTAACACAGATGGGGGAAATCTCACAGGGTCCTACCTCTAGACAAAATCTAATAGCAGTTACTGACTACTGAAAGGGAGAATTAGCCTCTTCTATAAATGGACTTTTTAAATTAGTTATCTAAAACAAAGGGATCAGCACTGAAACTATATACAACAAATCATACCAAACAGACCTAGAGCTTCTGTGTGTGTTTATTTGTTTGTTTGTGTGAGTATTTGTGTGAGTGAGTATAAACAATAATAAAGAAAAAGCAGTCATGAATTTGAAAGAGATTGGAGGTGGTAGTGTATGGAATGGCTTGTAGCTAAGGGACAAAAGAGGGGTTGGTGGAAGGAAAGAGAAGGGGAAAAGTGGTATAACTATTTTAATTTAAAATTTGTTAATAAAAATAAATAATGAGAAAATGAAATGAACCAGACTGAACAAGCAATGAGGAAAAGCTGGTTAGTAGTATTTCTCCATGGCCTCAGCATTAGTTCCTGCCTTCAACTTTTTCTCCTAACTTCCCTGGATGATGGACTATGAACTGTAGCCTAAGACAGATGAGCTTAAAATTTTATAGTGATGTCCCACGATCATTATTGACAAAAACATGACTTTAATATGGCAGCTCTCTATTTCTTTTCTGCATAACCTGATGGCCAGAGCATTGGCCAACACCCTTGCATTGGTAAAAGTTCAAATATATGGACAAATAGCACAGTTTATATCTTTGAAGTGACTGTTGTTATCTTCTTTAATCAAACTGACCTTCTATCAATTCATGGTGGGGTTGCCATCCAAGAGCAAAGCAGTTTTTGCAAGTGAGGAGAGAAACACCACAGAACAGTATACAAGTAGTAAGATGGAATAAAACATCTGTTTGGGTGTATATCCTAAGTAGCTATTTTCACATTTTTAGTGGTATCTTGTATGAATCATTCCCATTACATTATAGAGATTTTTTAAGTACTGTCGTCCTCATTAGAGTACATCTCTGACATGGCCTTGTGACATTATAGACATTTCAAGTTTCAAGATTATTTTATATCCTTTAGTCATAGGGGAAAATACATTCAGGATGTTATAACAAATCACTTAGATTAAGCACCTGATATATAATAAAATTGTTTCTCACACATCTGGAGATTGAGAAATTTAAATAGAAGTGACAGATTTGGTGTCTATTGAGAGCCAATTTCCTGGTTCATAGATGGTACTTTTCTACTATGGTCTCCTTTGTAGCAGAGACAAGAAAGCTCCCTAGGGTCTTCTGTTTCTATAAGAAGTTCTATTCCTGAGGGCACCATTAGAAATCAACATAATTGCTTCCCAATCCTTACTTTTTAATAAAATCACACTGTTATAACATTTTAACATAGAAATCAGGAGGACAAAAGTATTCATATCACAGGAGACCACTTCAGTCAGTATGTAGTAGCAAGATAAAATTTTATCTTCAGTAGAAAATTCCAGGTCTAAAATCTCAGTGGTGATTTCTGAGTGATGAACAGAGACTTTCTTGTTAAGTAAGGAAGGTCCAGCTCATACAGAAAGAAATATCTAATAGCAACGTACATTCTACCATGTGCATAATTAGTGTAGCATTTATAGACTCAGGTATATATATATGTACACATGGACTAAACTTCTATAAGTGAACTATTTCATAACTTTTATGAAACAATTCATGAGTTGATATTTGAATGGTTGAATTGACCTAAAGAAATGTAAACATTAAACTGAAGTGAAAAAATATGTCATATAAAAGAGAGAAAGATGATAGATTTGAGAATAACAAATGAGGTATCATATAAGTTTCAGCTAAAAGTATTCACAGTAAAATTTTGATCAAAAATAGAAAAATAAACTGGAATAAAAATTCTACATGATTAAGGGATGGAATTTCTTTAACCCACTGCCTTACTTTTGTCATCTCAGAATACTAAAACACAGGAACTTACCACTTAAAAAATAGTGTTGTCCCAAGTGTTCTTAAGGCCTTCTTAATGTCTTTGTTCCTCAAGCTGTAGATGAAAGGGTTCAGCATGGGGGTGACCACTGTATACATTACTGAGGCCATCATGCCCTTCCCAGAAGAGGAAGTTGCATTAGAACTAAGGTACACACCAAAGCCTGTCCCATAGAATAAAGAGACCACTGATAGATGAGACCCACAGGTAGAAAATGCTTTATATTTTCCATCTGTTGATGGAATTCTCAAAATAGAGGAAACAATTTTGGAATAGGAATAAATGATCCCTGAGAAAGGAACGAAGCCAAGCACACATATCAGTATATAAAGAAGGATATGATTGATTAGTGTGTCTGAGCAGGCTATAGTGAGGGCTCTAGCATGTTCACAGTAAAAGTGTTTGATTATCTGATTGGTACAAAAGGAGAGCCGCAGCATCAACAGACTCTGGATCAGAGAATATGAGAAGCTAATGAACCAGGACACAAGAACTAGCAAGCCACTTAGTTGGGGATTCATAATGACTGGATAGTGAAGGGGGTGACAGATGGCCACAAATCGGTCATAGGCCATTACAGTGAGGAGAATGTGTCCATACCTCCAAAGACCATGAAAAAATACATCTGGGTGATGCATTCTGCATAGGTGATGGACTTGCTCTGTGTTTGAATGTTCACCAACATCTTAGGGATAGTCGTAGAAATGATGCCAATGTCAGAAAAGGACAGATTGGATAGGAAAAAGTACATGGGAGTGTGCAGGTGAGAGTCAATGCTGACAGCCAGAATGATGAGCAGATTCCCAAGCACAGCGACCACAAACATGAGTAGAAACAGTCCAAATAGCATGGGTTGATGCTCTGGATCTTGGGAAAACCCCAGAAGTAAAAATTCTAAAATACTTGTTTGGTTTTGTGGTTTCATGTTGTTGACAAATAAGCCAGACACCTATGGAGAGAAAGATTGGGAAACATACACCTCAGTCTCTAATGCCTCTGTCTTTTTCTTTATTGAGATACATGACATAAATGTTTTATGACTATAAAACTTAGAAGTAAAAAAATTTTCTCATTCATTAAAAAGACTGTCTCATAATATAAACGATTCTTTTGGTAGACTTGTGTTCTTTTTCTTATCTCTACTTAGAACTATTAACTCTACAAATTTAAACCACATGAAGACCAGAGAATCTCTTAAATTATTAAGATCAAAGCAGTCAGTTTCTAAAAGTGCTGTGAATCCTTTTCTATGATAGATCCACTCTGATTCCCAATATCACTTCTCAACATTTTTCATTGTTTACACTAAACTGATCGTTAAGAAAGGCTTCTGTGTGTGAACATGATCATACCTTCACTGTATCCATGCCTTTTGAAATCTCTTTCCTCTTTTAGACACCTTTATCTTCTTAATGCCTGCCTGTTTTGTGTATATAATACATTTCTTGGCTGTCTGGTTGATTCGCATTACCATCAGGTCTCAATACCAGCTGATTTTTTTGACATAGAGGATGATTTCCACACTGTTTTGACAGCTGAATTAATGAATCAATGAACATATGAACAATTAAATTTTCACTTCTATAGCATTTTTTACTACAATTTAGGCATCTGTCCAAAATCTTCAGCAACTCTAGCTCTAAAGAGAACTACTATAGAGAGACAAGATAAGAAATACAGGAGAAAGGTATAGAAAAAAATGTGTCCACTTGTTACCCTGGCCCTTCAGTCAATTCTAGTTCATTCATTTCTAGCACATATACCTACATGTCCCAACAAGTTATCCTATTTTCTCCAACATAATATTTTTTATGTAATCTTACCATGTATCCTTCCCTACAGAAGCATCAACAAAAATGGTTTCCTGAGTCATCACCACATAGCTTGAGGTTTTTTCCTAAATATCTTGCATTAATACAGAGGCAATTGGAAGAATAAATACAGAAATTGAATGGTAA
>JAJTUV010005343.1:0-26790 GCA_021653895.1 Mastomys natalensis
AGGCAGCATAGTAAGAGCTTCTCCTGGCTAGTTTACCTTCCCTAACATCCAGGGAGATGAGCAAAGGATGAAGGCTCAAAAGACACCTGACCTTCTCTGCCATGTCCAGGGACTTCTGGAAGAATAAACATGGTCCTGGAATAAACAGATGGACAGTCTAGGATCCCAGAAAACTGGGAGACCAGAGGATCTCTCTGTCTCTGTCTCTCTCTGTCTCTCTCTGTACCTCTCTCTACCATTCCCTCCCTCCCGCCCCCCCCGTCTGTCTCTCTGTGTGTGTGTGTTTCTATGTATCAATTAGCTGTGTGTCCTTTAGTCAGGAACCTAGGCCCCTGATGGCCCAGAAGCAGGTCTAGTTTGGGCACAGGGTGGATCTTTACTTAGGGTGTGGAGCTCCACATTGTCTGGAAAGGCCAGGTTTGGATGTAGGGGAACCCCTTAAGGCTATATGTATGCCCAGGCCATAGCTGGGGTGGGCACCAGGTGTAGAAAGGCCCGAGGGGACAGCAGTGGAGTTGTTCCTGATGGTACTTTTGTCTTGGAGGACGAATGAGACAATTGCTTGGTAATAAATAATAGGGACGGTGGCAGGAACCACCCTTCCTTGGGGTCATGTTTGCCCTTGCACCTCTGAGAACTCAGAGCAGGCCTGCCTGGATAGAGAGAGCTCTCTTGGTTGTATCAGAGCAGATGCCTCCAGGTAGGTTGTTCGGGAGGGAGAAGTAGAAAGCAATGGCAGGCTTCTCTCCTGGAGGATGTTAGAGGAGTCTTCTTCCAGTAGCTGTGACTTCAGGGCAGTCCAGGGGAAGACATTGGGAGACTCTCATTGCTCATGAAAAAGGCTTGGTGGTGGATAGTGGAAAAGCATTTCTCAAATGACCATGGCATACATCTTCTGGTAACCAGAGAGGCCCTTCGGCCCTAGAAAATGTACCTGGAAGTGTATATATTGGAGAGCCAAAAAGATATAGTAGGAGGTCTGTACTAGGTAGTGAGTTAGGGAGGTAGATATGAAGTTAGGTGTAGGTAGGTGGGAAAAAGAGATAGATAGATTGATAGATAGATGGATAGATAGATAGATAGATAGATAGATAGATAGATAGACAGACAGGCAGGTGGCTAGCCAGCTGGTATGCACATGGAGAGAAAGTTTGAAGGCACCTTGCGAATTTCCAATGGGCACCCTCAGAGGAGCTTGGTGTGAATTAGTGTAAGAGGAGTTGATGAGGGAGGGGTTGTACTGCAGGGATCCTGATGGGAACAGAGAGAAATGCTCATTGTGCTTTGTGTCTTGGTTGCTGTCATCTCTGGTCCACTTGAATCCCTTTGGAGAGCTCTGAGTCTCCTGGGTGCCTAGGCCCTGCACAGGTAAGTAGGTGGGTGTATACTAGGATCCAGAAAGAAGGATCTATAGGGAGAGTGACTTGGGGACTTTGGAAGAAGAAAAGAGAGCAAAGTGTCCCCTGAGTGTTGCATGGTGGTTGGTGAAGGGCTGGGGTGTGGTAGAGGGTTCTAGAGAGGGAGAGATTGTGAGGGAGCTGGAATTAGCTCATAATGGTTGCCTGGTTTCCTGCTCACCTGGAGATGCTTACTTAGTAGGTGCTTAGAATTTGGGGCCCCAAGCCAGGGCCTGGTTGTCAAGGAGGCAGGTTGGGATGGAATATTCATTCCTTCTTTTGATATGTCCTTGTCCCCAGCCCCACCTCGCCCTGATCCTAGGTCTAAGGTTGTTTTCTCTCTATTTCCCTTCCTTTTGTTTATTTATTTATTTATTTATTTTTTAAAAAAAATTCTCTCTCCTGGAGCTGTGATTCAGGTAAGCAGAGGAGTCCCAGGTCTTTCAGTAATCACCCAAGTCCCCAGAACCCTTCAATGGTCTGGGAGGCTCCCCCATCATCCTATGAAAGCAACCTGACTGTGTGCCCCCTGGGGGCAAGGACTCTAGGCAGTGTCTTGGCTCTGGCTCAAAGTGAGTAGAAACAGCCTGAGTATGCTGTAGTCTCAAGGGTGTCCAAAAGAGGCCAGGCTGTGAGGAAACCCTCCAGGCTGTGTTCCTTGAAAGCCTCCTGGCTCTGATACCTGACACACAAACAGGCAGCATAATAAGAGCTTCTCCTGGCTAGCTTACCTTCCCTAACATCCAGGGAGATGAGCAAAGGATGAAGGCTCAAAAGACACCTGACCTTCTCTGCCATGTCCAGGGACTTCTGGAAGAATAAACATGGTCCTGGAATAAACAGATGGACAGTCTAGGATCCCAGAAAATAGGGAGACCAGAGGATCTCTCTGTCTCTGTCTCTCTCCGTCTCTGTCTTTACCACTCTCTCCCATTCCCTCCCTCCTGCCCCCCCCAGCGCTTGTCTCTATGTGTTTGTGTGTTTCTATGTATCTATTAGCTGTGTGTCCTTTAGTCAGGAACCTAGGCCCCTGATGGCCCAGAAGCAGGTCTCGTTTGGGCCCAGGGTGGATCATTTCTTAGGATGTTGATCTCCACATTGTCTGGGAAGGGCAGGTTTGGATGTAGGGGAACCCCTTAAGGCTATATGTATGCCCAGGCCATAGCTGGGGTGGGCACCAGGTGTCGAAAGGCCCGAGGGGACAGCAGAGGAGTTGTTCCTGATGGTACTTCTGTCTTGGAGGACGAATGAGACAATTGCTTGGTAATAAATAATATGGAAGGTGGCAGGAACCACTCTTCCTTGGGGTCATGTTTGCCCTTGCACCTCTGAGAACTCAGAGCAGGCCTGCCTGGATAGAGAGAGCTCTCTTGGTTGTATCAGAGCAGATGCCTCCAGGTAGGTTGTTCGGGAGGGAGAAGTGGAAAGCAATGGCAGGCTTCTCTCCTGGAGGATGTTAGAGGAATCTTCTTCCAGTAGCTGTGACTTCAGGGCATTCCAGGGGAAGACATTGGGAGACTCTCATTGATCATGAAAGAAAGGCTTGGTGGTGGATAGTGGAAAAGCATTTCTCAAATGACCATGGCATACATCTTCTGGTAACCAGAGAGGCCCTTCGGCCCTAGAAAATGTACCTGGAAGTGTATATATTGGAGAGGCAAAAAGATATAGTAGGAGGTCTGTACTAGGTAGTGAGTGAGGGAGGTAGATATGAAGTTAGGTTTAGGTAGGTGGGAAAAAGAGATAGATGATAGATAGATAGATAGAATAGATAGATAGATAGATAGACAGGCAGGTGTCTAGCCAGCTGGTATGCACATGGAGAGAAAGTTTGAAGGCGCCTTGAGAATTTCCAATGGGCACCCTCAGAGGAGCTTGGTGTGAACTAGTGTAAGAGGAGTTGGTGAAGGGAGGGTTTGTACTGCAGGGACCTGGTGGGACCAGTGAGAAATGCTCATTGTGCTTTGTGTCTATGTGGCTGTCATCTCTGGTCCACTTGAATCCCTTTGGAGAGCTCTGAGTCTCCTGGTTGCCTAGGCCCTGCACAGGTAAGTAGGTGGGTGTATACTAGGATCCAGAAAGAAGGATCTATAGGGAGAGTGACTTGGGGACTTTGGAAGAAGAAAAGAGAGCAAAGTGTCCCCTGAGTGCTGCATGGTGGTTGGTGAAGGGCTGGGGTGTGGTAGAGGGTTCTAGAGAGGGGAGAGATTGTGAGGGAGCTGGAATTAGCTCATAATGGTTGCCTGGTTTCCTGGTCACCTGGAGATGCTTACTTAGTAGGTTCTTAGAATTGGGGGCCCCAGTCCAGGGCCTGGTTGTCAAGGGGTCAGGTTGGGATGGAATATTCATTCCTTCTTTTGTTATGTCCTTTTCCCTGCCCCACCTCGCCCTGTTCCTAGGTCTAGGGTTGTTATCTCTGTCTTTCCCTTCCTTTTTTTTTTTTTTAAAGAAAATTTTCTCTCCTGGAACTGTGACTCAGGTAGGCAGAGGAGTCCGAGGTCTGTCAGAATGGCACCCAAGTCCCCAGAACCCTTGTGTTAATGTCCCTTATTTTCTTTGTTTTGCTAAATAGTTTGATGGCTGAAGAAATTAAATTTCGTGGTCCCTGTCATAAAATTACTAGTTTCTAGCGTATTGCCATGACATATTTAATCTTTCTTTTTTTTTTTTTTTATATTTAATCTTTCAATACAATAGTATTCCCATGAGATAGTGTGTAATTTTAATTTTCCAAAGCCTACTTTCATGACTTTTCATCACTTCCCTTCTAGTCCACCACACACCAGAGGTATTGGAAAAGAAGTATATGGAGGAAGTGGACCTGTTTCCAAAAGGTTCTATGGAGCAACTCCCATCTGCTTTGTCGGTTGATGAGCAGCTCTGTTCACAGTTTGGCAGCAGCAGCTGGATCCCCTCTGAAACTCTTCATGGCTACAGCAGTACTCCAGTTCAGTAATGTCTGGATAGCTCAGTGGCCGGAAGTAGCAGGAACAACCAGCACTCAGCTGAAGGCACTAGTCAGCAGGAGGCATTAGACTAACATGTACGTCAGGAGAAATTCTTAGCTATGCTTCTCTTAAGTAAGTGAAGATCAGGGAACACAGGAGACCAAGAAGCATTTAGTCTAGCCAAGGCCCCCTCCCGTGCTCCTCAGTCCTAATTAGACTGCCTGAAACATCTTGTGTCAGAGACACTAAGCTGGACCCAAATAAAAGAAGAAAAATCAGTTCAAACACTTGGGTCTCACTTGAACCAATGGTTTTCAAATTTTTGTAAAACTTTGGAACTCCTGAGAATATTTATCCTTCACATTTTTGATGATTAGGATGTGCATCATCTAGCCAGGCAATGTTAAACACTTTTAATTCCAAAAGTCTGGATGCAGAGGCAGGGGATCCCTGTGCATGAGGCCAGCCTGGACTTCAGAGAGAGAGAGAGAGAGAGAGAGAGAGAGAAGAGAGAGAGAGAAGAGACAGAGACAGAGCAGAGAGAAAGACAGAGAGAGAGTGAGAGACAGATATATAGAGAGAGACAGAGAGAGACAGGAGAGAGAGAGGGAGAGAGAGAGAGAGGAGAGAGAGAGAGAAAGGGGAGAGAGAGAGGAGAAGGAGAGAGAGAGAGAGAGAGAGAGAGAGAGAGAGAGAGAGAGAGGATAACCAGGTTGAGAGATAGACAGAGACACCCAGGTTGACCAGGTTTTACATAAAGAAATCAAGTCTTAAAAAGTAGGGTGGACGAGAAGGGAGAGAAATTGTGTATCACTCTATCATCTTTTTTCATAAGTTCTACTTGGCTACCTTCCTGTCTTTTTTCAATAGATGTCAATACTATTTGCACTGTATCATTTTGGTGCTAGTATTAGCAAATCACAAAGGGCCTTTCTTAGGACTGGACTAGAAGAGAACAATTTCAATGCCATTAAGAAGCCAGAGAGAGCCAGAAAATGGCTGCAGCTAACAATTAATTTTATAAAACCTCCCACCTGGTAAAGTCCTTAGGAGGCACAAAAGAGTGGATAATCAAAGCATTTTATGCTGATTGTATTACCAATCTCCAGTTTCAAAGCAGAAATAGAACATAGAAGTACATCTCTGCAGCAATGACAAGGGATCTAACATGCAGGGGAGGAAATGAGGTCATACATGCTGGTTTCAGCAGAATCCATCCTACTAGTAATATTATCCAACAAAAGCTATGACCATGTTTGATGGTGAACTTTTCCTATTTTGAATTTGATATGAACATAACATTTTAGTATTATGAGCATCTAAGAAATAGACCCAGATCAAAATCAGTTTTAACTGGAAACTACAATTGCAGTCAGCATGCAGATGGTCGCTCTCTTTTTTCTCATTAAATCTGCCAACATTCTGGAACCTGTTTGTTGCTCATTCACTGCTTCTAACTATACACTGGCAGGACATGGAAGAAGCTTTGTATTTGGAAGACTCTTCTCTTATGCCATCACATTTTCTAATGAAAGATTAAAATAATCAATGACTTACAGCTTATGTTATCTACAACATTCCTGATGCTTCTATGAGCATTGTAGTTCTAAAAATATGATTATTATGTGGCGCCCAAATATGGGGCTTAAAGCAGGTAAGGTTTCTCAATCCTTTTTCTAAGAAACACCTTTTTAGCTAAAGATCGGACTTCTTCAGAGTGCTGCAGACTTCTCGATAGAGAAACATCGAGTTAAGACGGTGAGAAGGTAAACATCATGGGGCATTCACAGTCCCAAAACAGAGTCTTGTTCCTGGCAGTGTTAAATCATATGCTAGAAAGTAGAGGTGCGAAAACCTCAAAGAAGAGTTGGCAGCATTTTATGACTTTGTACTGAGTGTCGGCCCATGGTTCTCAGAGGAAGGAAGCCTGTCTTTAGAAAATTGGAAAAAGATACGACAAGAGATGAGGATATTTTATGAATGTCATGTCTCTAGACAGGTCCCAGTTCAAGCATCCTCCTCTTGGGTACAAATTAGAGACCTCCTTTCAGAAAAACCAGAAATGGAATTCCTTGCAGAAGAAGCTCCCTCAGAGGATGAGGTAACTCCTCTGAAGACAGAAAGTAAGTCATACAATAACTCCTCATCTCCACTAATCTCCTCAAGGCACAACCAGGGGATGATTGGTTAAGTTATCAGGAACAACAAGAACTGGATAATAGAACAGAGGGATATGATCTTGCTAAAGAAAGGTATAATTTTCACGATAAAAATCCTTCTAGGACAGAAATAGATGATATTTTTGCCTCAGCTACTGCCCTTCTACTTTTAAAACAAAATCAGCCAAGCTTGAAAGAAAAATGCCAACTAACAGGGACTTTTAGGGGCCATAAAAGAAGCCAGGCCAAAAGGAGACTTGGACTTTTGCTTCCCAGTAACACTTTTTGAAGTTTTTCCCCAATGGAAAACTCTTCCTTTAAAAACTCTTAAAGAACTACAATGTTCTGTTAAGAGCACTGGACCAAGTGCTCCATACACTCAACTGATTGTGGAAATGTTGGGTACATGTGGCTAACTTCTTATGATTGGCATCAGACTGCAAAGTCCACTCTTAGCCGTGGACAGTTTATAGTGTGGAGGACTGAATATGAGGATAGAGCAAGAGAAGTAGTTCAGAATTTAGCCTTCAAGAAGGTAGATAAACCTATGATGTCAATGCTCTTGGGTAGAGAAGAGTATACTGCCACCAGGAACAAGTTGGTTTACAAAGGGAAGTACTAGAAGAAGTTTCCAAGATAGCAGTAGCTGCTTGGAGAAGGCTCCCTCCTGTTGATGGAAAGACAACTCTATTGGTGGGGATCAAACAAAAACAAGATGACCCATATGAAGACTTTGTTACTAGATTGGAGGAGGCTTTAGGCAGGATGCTTCCTCCCTCTGAGGGCTCTGACACATTATTAAAAGAACTTGCACAGCAAGGCCAATACTCTCTCCAGGAAATAATTAGACCAATCAGAAAAAAGGGACTGTACAAGATAACATTAAAGCATTTATAGATGCCTCACCAGGAGTGGTCCAGGGTATGGCCTATGCTTCAGCAATACAAGGGCAACATTTTTACGTCTATGGTCAGAACTTAAATGGAGGAAGAAACCAAAGGTTTCATGCTTTTCTTGAGACCAACAAGGACACATGAGCTGCAATTGTAAAAAAGAAGAGCAGACATCAAAGAATAAAAATTAGAAAAAGAGCCAGGCAGTGGTGGAAAATACTTTTAATCCAACACTTGGGAGGCAGAGGCAGGTGGTTTTCTGAGTTTGAGGCAAGCCTAGTCTACAGAGTGAGTTCAAGGACAGCCTGGACTATACAGAGAAACCCTGATTAGCTGTGTGTCCTTTAGTCAGGAACCTAGGCCCCTGATGGCCCAGAAGCAGGTCTCGTTTGGGCCCAGGGTGGATCATTTCTTAGGATGTTGATCTCCACATTGTCTGGGAAGGGCAGGTTTGGATGTAGGGGAACCCTTAAGGCTATATGTATGCCCAGGCCATAGCTGGGGTGGGCACCAGGTGTCGAAAGGCCCGAGGGGACAGCAGAGGAGTTGTTCCTGATGGTACTTCTGTCTTGGAGGACGAATGAGACAATTGCTTGGTAATAAATAATATGGAAGGTGGCAGGAACCACTCTTCCTTGGGGTCATGTTTGCCCTTGCACCTCTGAGAACTCAGAGCAGGCCTGCCTGGATAGAGAGAGCTCTCTTGGTTGTATCAGAGCAGATGCCTCCAGGTAGGTTGTTCGGGAGGGAGAAGTGGAAAGCAATGGCAGGCTTCTCTCTGGAGGATGTTAGAGGAATCTTCTTCCAGTAGCTGTGACTTCAGGGCATTCCAGGGAAGACATTGGGAGACTCTCATTGATCATGAAAGAAAGGCTTGGTGGTGGATAGTGGAAAAGCATTTCTCAAATGACCATGGCATACATCTTCTGGTAACCAGAGAGGCCCTTCGGCCCTAGAAAATGTACCTGGAAGTGTATATATTGGAGAGGCAAAAAGATATAGTAGGAGGTCTGTACTAGGTAGTGAGTGAGGGAGGTAGATATGAAGTTAGGTTTAGGTAGTTGGGAAAAAGAGATAGATAGATAGATAGATAGATAGATAGATAGATAGAACAGGCAGGTGTCTAGCCAGCTGGTATGCACATGGAGAGAAAGTTTGAAGGCGCCTTGAGAATTTCCAATGGGCACCCTCAGAGGAGCTTGGTGTGAACTAGTGTAAGAGGAGTTGGTGAAGGGAGGGTTTGTACTGCAGGGACCTGGTGGGACCAGTGAGAAATGCTCATTGTGCTTTGTGTCTATGTGGCTGTCATCTCTGGTCCACTTGAATCCCTTTGGAGAGCTCTGAGTCTCCTGGTTGCCTAGGCCCTGCACAGGTAAGTAGGTGGGTGTATACTAGGATCCAGAAAGAAGGATCTATAGGGAGAGTGACTTGGGGACTTTGGAAGAAGAAAAGAGAGCAAAGTGTCCCTGAGTGCTGCATGGTGGTTGGTGAAGGGCTGGGTGTGGTAGAGGGTTCTAGAGAGGGGAGAGATTGTGAGGGAGCTGGAATTAGCTCATAATGGTTGCCTGGTTTCCTGGTCACCTGGAGATGCTTACTTAGTAGGTTCTTAGAATTGGGGGCCCCAGTCCAGGGCCTGGTTGTCAAGGGGTCAGGTTGGGATGGAATATTCATTCCTTCTTTTGTTATGTCCTTTTCCCTGCCCCACCTCGCCCTGTTCCTAGGTCTAGGGTTGTTATCTCTGTCTTTCCCTTCCTTTTTTTTTTTTTTAAAGAAAATTTTCTCTCCTGGAACTGTGACTCAGGTAGGCAGAGGAGTCCGAGGTCTGTCAGAATGGCACCCAAGTCCCAGAACCCTTGTGTTAATGTCCCTTATTTTCTTTGTTTTGCTAAATAGTTTGATGGCTGAAGAAATTAAATTTCGTGGTCCCTGTCATAAAATTACTAGTTTCTAGCGTATTGCCATGACATATTTAATCTTTCTTTTTTTTTTTTTATATTTAATCTTTCAATACAATAGTATTCCATGAGATAGTGTTAATTTTAATTTTCCAAAGCCTACTTTCATGACTTTTCATCACTTCCCTTCTAGTCCACCACACACCAGAGGTATTGGAAAAGAAGTATATGGAGGAAGTGGACCTGTTTCCAAAGGTTCTATGGAGCAACTCCATCTGCTTTGTCGGTTGATGAGCAGCTCTGTTCACAGTTTGGCAGCAGCAGCTGGATCCCCTCTGAAACTCTTCATGGCTACAGCAGTACTCCAGTTCAGTAATGTCTGGATAGCTCAGTGGCCGGAAGTAGCAGGAACAACCAGCACTCAGCTGAAGGCACTAGTCAGCAGGAGGCATTAGACTAACATGTACGTCAGGAGAAATTCTTAGCTATGCTTCTCTTAAGTAAGTGAAGATCAGGGAACACAGGAGACCAAGAAGCATTTAGTCTAGCCAAGGCCCCCTCCCGTGCTCCTCAGTCCTAATTAGACTGCCTGAAACATCTTGTGTCAGAGACACTAAGCTGGACCCAAATAAAAGAAGAAAAATCAGTTCAAACACTTGGGTCTCACTTGAACCAATGGTTTTCAAATTTTTGTAAAACTTTGGAACTCCTGAGAATATTTATCCTTCACATTTTTGATGATTAGGATGTGCATCATCTAGCCAGGCAATGTTAAACACTTTTAATTCCAAAAGTCTGGATGCAGAGGCAGGGGATCCCTGTGCATGAGGCCAGCCTGGACTTCAGAGAGAGAGAGAGAGAGAGAGAGAGAGAGAGAGAGAGAGAGAGAAGAGACAGAGACAGAGAGAAAGACAGAGAGAGAGTGAGAGACAGATATATAGAGAGAGACAGAGAGAGACAGGAGAGAGAGAGGGAGAGAGAGAGAGAGGAGAGAGAGAGAGAAAGGGGAGAGAGAGATAGGAGAGAGAGAGAGAGAGAGAGAGAGAGAGAGAGAGAGAGAGAGAGGATAACCAGGTTGAGAGATAGACAGAGACACCCAGGTTGACCAGGTTTTACATAAAGAAATCAAGTCTTAAAAAGTAGGGTGGACGAGAAGGGAGAGAAATTGTGTATCACTCTATCATCTTTTTTCATAAGTTCTACTTGGCTACCTTCCTGTCTTTTTTCAATAGATGTCAATACTATTTGCACTGTATCATTTTGGTGCTAGTATTAGCAAATCACAAAGGGCCTTTCTTAGGACTGGACTAGAAGAGAACAATTTCAATGCCATTAAGAAGCCAGAGAGAGCCAGAAAATGGCTGCAGCTAACAATTAATTTTATAAAACCTCCCACCTGGTAAAGTCCTTAGGAGGCACAAAAGAGTGGATAATCAAAGCATTTTATGCTGATTGTATTACCAATCTCCAGTTTCAAAGCAGAAATAGAACATAGAAGTACATCTCTGCAGCAATGACAAGGGATCTAACATGCAGGGGAGGAAATGAGGTCATACATGCTGGTTTCAGCAGAATCCATCCTACTAGTAATATTATCCAACAAAAGCTATGACCATGTTTGATGGTGAACTTTTCCTATTTTGAATTTGATATGAACATAACATTTTAGTATTATGAGCATCTAAGAAATAGACCCAGATCAAAATCAGTTTTAACTGGAAACTACAATTGCAGTCAGCATGCAAGATGGTCGCTCTCTTTTTTCTCATTAAATCTGCCAACATTCTGGAACCTGTTTGTTGCTCATTCACTGCTTCTAACTATACACTGGCAGGACATGGAAGAAGCTTTGTATTTGGAAGACTCTTCTCTTATGCCATCACATTTTCTAATGAAAGATTAAAATAATCAATGACTTACAGCTTATGTTATCTACAACATTCCTGATGCTTCTATGAGCATTGTTAGTTCTAAAATATGATTATTATGTGGCGCCCAAATATGGGGCTTAAAGCAGGTAAGGTTTCTCAATCCTTTTTCTAAGAAACACCTTTTTAGCTAAAGATCGGACTTCTTCAGAGTGCTGCAGACTTCTCGATAGAGAAACATCGAGTTAAGACGGTGAGAAGGTAAACATCATGGGGCATTCACAGTCCCAAAACAGAGTCTTGTTCCTGGCAGTGTTAAATCATATGCTAGAAAGTAGAGGTGCGAAAACCTCAAAGAAGAGTTGGCAGCATTTTATGACTTTGTACTGAGTGTCGGCCCATGGTTCTCAGAGGAAGGAAGCCTGTCTTTAGAAAATTGGAAAAAGATACGACAAGAGATGAGGATATTTTATGAATGTCATGTCTCTAGACAGGTCCCAGTTCAAGCATCCTCCTCTTGGGTACAAATTAGAGACCTCCTTTCAGAAAAACCTGAAATGGAATTCCTTGCAGAAGAAGCTCCCTCAGAGGATGAGGTAACTCCTCTGAAGACAGAAAGTAAGTCATACAATAACTCCTCATCTCCACTAATCTCCTCAAGGCACAACCAGGGGATGATTGGTTAAGTTATCAGGAACAACAAGAACTGGATAATAGAACAGAGGGATATGATCTTGCTAAAGAAAGGTATAATTTTCACGATAAAAATCCTTCTATGACAGAAATAGATGATATTTTTGCCTCAGCTACTGCCCCTTCTACTTTTAAAACAAAATCAGCCAAGCTTGAAAGAAAAATGCCAACTAACAGGGGACTTTTAGGGGCCATAAAAGAAGCCAGGCCAAAAGGAGACTTGGACTTTTGCTTCCCAGTAACACTTTTTGAAGTTTTTCCCCAATGGAAAACTCTTCCTTTAAAAACTCTTAAAGAACTACAATGTTCTGTTAAGAGCACTGGACCAAGTGCTCCATACACTCAACTGATTGTGGAAATGTTGGGTAGCATGTGGCTAACTTCTTATGATTGGCATCAGACTGCAAAGTCCACTCTTAGCCGTGGACAGTTTATAGTGTGGAGGACTGAATATGAGGATAGAGCAAGAGAAGTAGTTCAGAATTTAGCCTTCAAGAAGGTAGATAAACCTATGATGTCAATGCTCTTGGGTAGAGAAGAGTATACTGCCACCAGGAACAAGTTGGTTTACAAAGGGAAGTACTAGAAGAAGTTTCCAAGATAGCAGTAGCTGCTTGGAGAAGGCTCCCTCCTTTGATGGAAAGACAACTCTATTGGTGGGGATCAAACAAAAACAAGATGACCCATATGAAGACTTTGTTACTAGATTGGAGGAGGCTTTAGGCAGGATGCTTCCTCCCTCTGAGGGCTCTGACACATTATTAAAAGAACTTGCACAGCAAGGCCAATACTCTCTGCCAGGAAATAATTAGACAATCAGAAAAAGAGGGACTGTACAAGATAACATTAAAGCATTTATAGATGCCTCACCAGGAGTGGTCCAGGGTATGGCCTATGCTTCAGCAATACAAGGGCAACATTTTTACGTCTATGGTCAGAACTTAAATGGAGGAAGAAACCAAAGGTTTCATGCTTTTCTTGAGACCAACAAGGACACATGAGCTGCAATTGTAAAAAAGAAGAGCAGACATCAAAGAATAAAAATTAGAAAAAGAGCCAGGCAGTGGTGGAAAAATACTTTTAATCCAACACTTGGGAGGCAGAGGCAGGTGGTTTTCTGAGTTTGAGGCAAGCCTAGTCTACAGAGTGAGTTCAAGGACAGCCTGGACTATACAGAGAAACCCTGTCTCAAAGAAACAAACAAACAAACAAAATAACTAAAACAACAACAACAACAAAAAAAACCCAACAAAACAAAATAACCAAAACAAACCAAAAAAAAAAACCCACCCAACCTTAGTGGTTAGGAATGGAAGGGAAAACTTTGTAGCAATGAATGTAAATTCAAATTTCATGAGGATGGAACCCTTCTAACGATAAGGAGACAAAAATAGGGTTGAGGGGCAAGCCCTCAGCCCCGAAATAATAAAGTAGCAAAAAGGGAGACATGGAAAGGTAAAAGTAAAATGAATCCTCTGGCCCCTGAGTTTAACATCTCAAGCTTAACCAGAGCACCACCAGAAAGTGCAGGAGTACATCTAGCAGAAGACAGATTATATACTCTTTCTTTATGAGGGAGTGCAAGTCGTAGACACAGGATTTAAAGGGTCACTATCACCTGGCACCTTTGGTCTTGTATTAGGGAGAATTTCAATTATAAGAAAAATGTTGATGTAATTCCTGGAGTAATTGGTTCAAACTTCCGTGGAGAAGTAAAATTTATGATTAGGCCATTAAAAGAAACAATACAACTACATAAGAACCAACAGGTAGCTCAGGTAATTCTACTCCCCTATAAACAACTCCCCAATCCAATACCAAAACACACTAGAGGGGATAAAGGGTTTGACTCCACAGAAGTGGTAGCTTGGACTCAGGAAATTACTAAACAAAGACCCTTAAAAATTGTAACAGTAGAAGGAAAAAATGTCCAAGGATTATTCGACACAGGACCAGATAGGTCTTGCATTGTAGGAAAGGACTGGCCTGGGACATGGTCTATAGTTCATACCACCTCTACACTGGAGCGATTGGGACTAGCTTCCAACTTAGTTCAAAGTTCAAAAATCCTGACATGGCAATGTGAAGGCAAAGTGGGTACTTTTCAACCCTACATTATTTCCTCTTTGCCATTCTCCCTATGGGAAAGAGATATCTTAGGAGAAATGAAAGTAAAATTAATCACAGATGAAAAATGGAATGATCACCACTTTTTTATACAAGCTTCTGTTGAATTCTATGCGGATAAAATTTCATGGATCAATGATAAGCCTGTTTGTGTGAATCAGTGGCCTCTATTTAAGGAAAAGATACAGGCTTTAGAACAACTAAGCTTTAAGAAGACACGCAGTGATTTGCTTTTAGCATTCCCTCTGTTAAATTTCAAAGACCATTGAAAAGATATCAATGGAAGGGTCTCCCCCAGGTATGAAATACAGTCCCACAATTTGTCAGAAATTTGTAGATCAAGCCTTAAGATCTATTAGAAATAAACATACATTAATAATCTTTTTTATCAAAGGACTGTTAAAGAACAGCCAACAACTAAAGACTCTATATAATATATTGATTAATAATAGCATCTACTTTTTGTAAAATTACTCCTCTTTTGTCAATTAATTGTTGTGGGAAATTAGGATTTACATCTCTCATGAGAATATTAAACAGAGATTTAAATTCTTTTGTGGAAAGCTTAATGTAAGACCTTAGACAATTAGCATCTCCTAGAAACTTTTGAAAATAATTTGAAATAAGTAAACTGTCTGTTTTTTTTGCCAGACCCTTTATCTGTTTTTTTTTTTTTTTTTAAATTTGATATTTTACGTATTAACCTTTCAGTGTTATATCTCCTCTCCCATTCTTCCCCAAAACCCCTTATCCCATACCCACTCCTCCAATTTTTATCAGGGTGTTCATCCAACATCCTCCCAAACCCATCTACCTGCTCTCAGATTCCCCAACACTAGGGAATGCAAACTTTTGGGGACCATGGCCCTCCAACTCCACTGATTTCTGACAAGGCCACTCTCAATTATGTATACAGGTGGAGCCAGGAGTCCCTCCCTTTGTGTTCTCAGGCTGGAGGTTTAGACCCTGGGAGCTCTGTTAGAATCTTTTGATATTCTTCTAAAAAGGAACAAAGCAGCCACTCTTTGGTCTTCCTTCTTCTTCTTGAGTTTCATATGGTCTATGTGTTGCGTCTTAGGTATTGTGAGCTTTTGGGCTAATATCCACTTATCAGTGACTGCATATCATGGTTGTTCTTTTGTGATTGGGTCATCTCACTCTGGATGATATTTTGCAGCTCCATCCATGTGCCTAAGAATTTCATGAACTCATTGTTTTTAATAGCTGTGTAGTACAACATTGTATAAATGTGCCACATTTTCTGTATCCATTCTTCTGTTGAAGGACATCTGGGTTCTTTCCAGCTTCTGGATACTATAAATAAGGCTACTATGAAAAGAGATGGTTAATGTAGATTTATATTTCCTTAAATAGTGTCTTCATGACTCTCTGAGTGTGGAAGGAGTAGCTGCTAGTGCTTCTGCCCTGATTTTACAAGAACTCTGAAAAATTGGCTTTAAAAAACAATAGACTGGAAACTGTAACCCCCCAGAAGGAGTCTCCCAAAACACTCACCATCATGCCTTGTTCACTTTTAACTCTCTAAAACTGAAAGCTCATGGCAAATCTGCTGCTGACTGCCTCTGGCATCGCTGAAACCAATAAAAACTATGCACTGCTAAGTGGAAGGACCCTCTAACACTTAAATTGAGTGTTCCAGACCCAGTTCTCATATGGGGCTGAGGATAGATATGCCTGTTTGATACCACAGAAGGCACAGCTAAATGGCTGCCAAAAAGACTAATGAATTTAATAGATACCCCACAAAGTCAGGCCCAACTATAAATAAGATGAATAACAATTGATCTCCAAGGAAGAGAAATCTCCCTAAATTCCCTTCTTTTTCCTTTCCAGGTCAAAATGAATCACCTGTGATGTCGGCTAGTAGAAGTTCTAATCCTGATGCTGGCCTCGGACTTATACTACACAGACCTTCCCTAGGCCATTGACAAGGACATCAAACAGCTAGTGACTGAGATCACTAATCTAAGGAAATCCCTTGTTTCACTGTCTGAAATGATCTCCAAAAATTACAAAGGATTTTATTGGACTTGATTGACTCTCTTACAATAGAAGTGACTGTGTACAGTTCTTGACTGTATACAGCCCTTAAAAAAGAATGTTGCTTTTACATAGACAAGCCAGGGATGTTTAAAGAGAACATGAAAAATGTCAGAGAAGACCCTGAGAAAAGACAGAGAGAGAAAGAGAAACATGAGAGCTTGTATAAGAATTGGTTTTCAACCTCTCCATGGTTGTTCACCCTACTTCCTCCCATCTTGGACCATTAATTAGGTTATTTTTGCTGATTTATATTGATTCCTGGGCCTTAAATAGGCTGACCAACTTTGTGAAAAAACAGATAATTTGGTAGCAAAACCTATTCAAATACATTATCATAAGTTAGCTATGGAGGACCACGAGACTCAAGATGAGGTTGTTACTCTCTCCAGGGTGTTCCACAAACCCGTCTCCACCCAACCTAAAAGAGGGGACTTCTGCCACTAGCCCAAGCAGAGAGGGACCATCCAGAACCCCCTCTGACTGGCTATCTGAATTCTTGCTTAGGCTGTGAGGCTAAGCACTGCAAAGGAATATAAATAAAACTTAAAAATATCTTTCTGGGTTCCCTGAGGGACAAACCTGACTGCATAGGGTTTGATGTCAAAAGTATCCCCTAACCAGGAAAAAGACATCGGGATGGGTATGGGCCTCATGCCTCACTGAACAATGACAGGAGTACCAGAGCCATTAATAGGTCCCTTCAATTATTGGAGGTCAGGCCTCTATCCCTGCCTTCGCAAGATTTGAATCACCAAGGCCCTTCTATACTTAAAGAAAGGAGGAGATATGAGGGGCAGCCGTGCTTATACACTGAAGGCCTACAATCAGCCATAGGCCTAAAATCAGCAATAGGGCTGACATAAATACATGCTAACACAATGTCTTGGGTCTCTGTGGAAAAACACTGAAACGGCTATAAACTATTGTTAATAGCAGCTTTTGTGAAAACTTACCAGCCTGAGTAGTCATAGAACTTGTAAATAGGTAGCCTTGGTGGATAGTACCAACTTAGATAAGGACACGTGAATCATAGGCAGAGTCATAGTGAATTTGTACCCTGAACCTTCACCTAGCTAATACCCTGTTCTGAAGGATATCTGTACTCCCCTGAACAATACACTCTGGTGTCATCCCCTTTCCCACGTCCTGACTATTTGTGTTTATAACCCCTTGTGAATAAGTAAAAGTTATGATTTGATTAAAAAAAATTAAGAAAAATAAACGTACGAAGGCTTCTTTCATATTACATTACATGGATGATATTGTTATAGCAGAAAGACAAAGGACTTAACTGAATTAATTTTGAAAAATATGATTGAGGTATTGACTCGGCATGGACTAATTATTGTCCTTGATAAAAATCCAACGTAAGAAGCCAATAAATTTTTGGGAAAAACAATTTCTAGTGAATATATTATATCTCAAAAATTACAACTTAGAATTGAAAATTAAAGACACTTAATGATTTTCAAAAACTATTGGGAAATATTAATTGCTTTAGACCCTATTTAAAAATTGCCACAGGACAATTGCATCATTTATTTGAGATTCCTAAAGGAGATCCTGATCCCAAATCTAAAAGACAGTTTACAAAAGAAGCCTTAATACGATTAGAATTGATAGAACAAAAGATGCAAGAAGCAAAAGTAACACAAATAAATTATCTCAAACCATTGTCCCATATCATACATAAATCATCTTATACCCCCACTGCATGTTTGTGACAAGAAAATGTACTAGAATGAGGTTATCTCCCTAATACTCAAGTAAAAATGATATCTTCTTATCCTTTCACATGTAGATAATTAATTAATTATTAAAGGGAGGATAAGATCCAGAGAACCATTTGGTAAAGAAATACATGAAATTCTCATTCAATATAATAAGGAACAATTGGAGTATTTCATTCCAACTGCAGATGTTTGGGTGATTGTACTAGCTCATTGTATGGAACAAATAAAATATTATGTACCTCAATACCCTATGTTAAAGTTTGTAGAAGAAACAGAGATAATCTTTCCTTCTAAAATAGCATCGGAACCTATTTCCAATGCCCTCTTGGTATTTACAGATGGTCCATCTAATGGAATTTCTGCTGTCCATGTAAAAACTAGACATGTAATTATTAAAAGGGGTGAAGAAATTTCTGCACAGCAGGTTGAAGTTATTGCAGTTATTAATGCCCTTGAACATATATCAGAAAAGTTTAACCTTCATACAGATTCAAAATATGTTGTTTGTTTATTTCCTGGAATAGAGACAGCTCTTATATCAGAAATTCCAAAATTGTACACCCTTTCTTCACTTGCAAAGTATAATTTGATCAAGAAAATGAAAAGAATTTATAGGACATATGAGAGGACAGATTGGGTTTCCAGGCCCATTATATTTAGGGAAAGCTATGGCAGATTTATTATCAACAGAAACTTTTGATTGCTAGTATGGTTGAACAAGCATTAGAAAGTTATCTTTACCTCATCATATCACTTTGTCCTTAAGAAAGATGTTTAATTTGATGAGAGAACAGGCTAGGCAAATTGTGAAGGACTGTGAACATTGTCCTGATGTATATCATTCATTGAAAAATGAGAGTTAATCCAAGCGACCATAAAGCTCAGTTTTGTGGAAAATGGATGTAACTCATATCCAGCATTGGAAGTTGGCCTATGTACATGTTATTGTAGACACTACTTCATGTGGTCATGCCCACAACAAGAATGGGAGACTGTGAAAGATGTCATACAACATCTGATAATATGCTTCTCCTTATAAGTTGGCAAAAAGAATTAAAACGATAAGGCTCCAGCTTAACTTCTCCAGTTTTTGCAAAGTTTTGCAGTCAATGGGGTATAGAACATACTGTGGGAATTCCATATAACCCCCATGGATAGGCTTCATAGTAAAAGACTCATCAAAATCTTAAAGTACAACTTCAAAGGTTAAATCTATGTCATTAGTGTTTGTGCCTCATCAATTATTAACCATGCTTTATACCATTATTCATCTTAATACAGGTGATAAAGGTTTTACTCCTCTGCAAAAACATTGGGTTCCCTACAAGCAGACTGCTATTCCTTTAGTGATGTGGAAGGATCTTCTAAAAGGCACATAGAAAGGCCAATGTTTAATCACCCCGGGAAGAGGATATGGATGTGTTTTTCAAAAATGTAGAAATTCCAATCTGGATCGCAGACCGTCTTATTTGACCTTGCACTAAAAATCCTCTACCAAGCATCAGAAACGAAAGAAGCAAAAGAAGGTGAGAGAAGTTATATGAGAAAAGGAAGAAGCTTGCTCTCTCTTTTTCACAGGCAACATTCATGGATATACCAACAAGCAAGTTTGGTAGAGTCAGAATAGCAAACAGAAATGAGGAGTAGTGGCACAGAGACAGTCAGACCTCAGCCTCAGCTGAAGTCAGATAGAGTCACCAGCGCCAAAAAGAATGCCATGAAAACTTTTTGCCTGTGTCTGTCTCAAGGAAGCAAATATCAGTGAAGAGTCCAGACCAACAAGCATTTAGCTATGTCAGCAATCCAAGCTCATTCTCAATCACTATCCATGGAGTTGTATTTATATACTCTTCCCCCACACTCCTGGCCAACATATGTTGGTCTATCTCAGCAGATATCTCAAATTAATTCTATATAATCTTATCTATCTATCTATCTATCTATCTATCTATCTATCTATCTTTTCGGTCTTTCTATCTGTCTGTCTGTATATCAATCTGTAAGGTTATTTCTTTTGAAACAAGGTCTGGACCATGCTGGCCTTGAACTGTCAGAGATGTGCTGAAGTAGGGGGTCAGAGGTCTGTGTCACACTTCAGGCTTGAAAAACATAAGAGTCAAGGCATCTCTATGTAGCCTTGGCTACTCCTGTACTTTTGAGACTCCTTTAGACACCTTAATGCAAAGATTACAGTTGGCAAGTATTTCTAGTAGTCCCCACCACACCAAGCTCTATTCTCTTAGAAAGAAATCATGCAGGATATCAGCATTTAAATTAAAACAGAAATGATTTGTGTTGGTAGAAGGGTAAAACTATTCTTTCAACTAACACTGAGGGAAATCCTGACACAATTGTTGGTATTATTAAAATAATAGCACAAAATAAGAAGTGAACAGTAAACAGGTGCAAGAAGCTAGTTAAAGAACTTTAAACCCAAATAGTCAATTTATTGCTGCCAGAGAGTAATCCAAAGCACTCATAAGTGGTTCAACAAAACCTGTGATTAGTCATGATTACAGAGATTTTCTTGGCCCACAAGGATATTGCAGGATTTGTAAGGAGATAATCAAGGTTATTATTGTTAATAGATGAGTAAAACAGTTTCCATAATTTGTCACAGATGAAGTTAGATAAAGTAGATGTCTCTCCTCTCCATTATCACATAGAGTAGAAAACATCATCATTTACAGGAAAATAAGTTTTAGAGCTTTGTTTAATAAATGAAGGATACTTAACTAAAAAAAAAAAAAAAAAAAAAAAAAATTGTTCCACAAGGCTTTTGAGATGTTCCTGTGGACTCTGAACCTAATGTCATATAAAAACAACAAAGAGGTTTGTGTTGGAATATCCAGAGTCTGGAGAGCTTTACAGTAGTTTCTGAAAGATAGACTCTGAACTAACAACCATTTCTTTCCTTGCCTCTTTGCCTCTTTGCCGCTTTGCACCTTCCCCTTTGTGTCTTTGCATTTTTGCATCTTTGCCTCTGCCTCTGCCTCTGCCTCCCCTGTTTCCTAGGCTTAATGGCATGCACTACCAATACCCAAGTCCAAGGATTTTTTTTATACAGGAAAATATTTAATTGGGACTGACTCACAGTTTCAGAGGTTTAATCCATCATTGTCATGTTAGGAAGAATGGCAGTGTTCAGGCAGGTGTGGACCTGGAGAAGGATCTGAGATTCCACATCTTCTTCCAAAGGCAGCAGAAAGAGACTTTGTGACACACCTGACATAGCTTGGGCATAGGAGACATTACAGTTTCTGCTGACAGTGACATACTTCTGCCAACAAGGCCACACCTAATCCAGTAAAGCCATACATCCTAAGAGTAACATTCCTTATGGGCCAAGTATTCAAAGAGATGGGACTATGTGGGCCATTTCTGTAGAGATGTGCCTTTTCACGCAGACTCTTTGTTCTGGGAGTAATGATTGAGATAACATTATTTCTGAATAAATGTCTAGGCCAGAAGCTTTGTCTTGATCTCCAACTAGCACATAACATAGTTCTTGTTTATTCTATTCTAAGCCCAGCTATGTGGTTGGATTCTCCTCATTTTCATGAAACTATCCCCTTCAGTTCCTGGGGCCAATCTCCCAGTCCTGATTATTTTCCGCAATCCCATCTCTCTATGTAAGATGTTGGACCTTCCAATAATGTCTTGCCTCATTGACCATAAGCCTCTTCATAAATAGGTGTCACTTTCAAATAGTACAGAAGAGATTGTATCTACATGAACTCATTCAGAACAACAGACAGAAAAAAAAATTAAATTAAATTACATGACTTTCTAGGAAATTTACATGCAAAAATTACAATGTCTTTAAATCCGGGATAGCTTAATATCATAACCAGGGTATTGATCCTGATTGCAAATCGCTACCAGATAGTGTCTAAGGGAGTGCAGATAATTAAATAGGGGTCACAGAGTTGAAATAAAACACATCAAAACTTAAATTCTAATCAAAATATTACTTCTAACAGCCTAAGAATGAACAGGGATCAAATAAAACACACATGCAGAGATTCCATTAAAATTCTTGATATGGTGTTGAAAACGAGGTCCTGACACTGAGATGGTAGGGGGTAAAAATCTTACCTAGAGACTAGCCAAATCTAAAGTCTCCCTTATTGTGGGCAGATGATCTGGTATACATGGGAGGCCTGGTAAGACTAGGAGAAGTACAAAGTTAAAAGACATGGTAAGCCTCTCATGGCCAAGTCTAGTAAACAAAATAAAGCCTTGATCTATAAACCAAGGAGTACCTGGAAAGCATGAGAGGCATTGTAAGGATGGAATGTCCCGTAAGTATGGGAGGCCTGGTAATACTATGAGACCCAATAAGCATTATTAGCCTGTTAATAATATGCAGCTTAATAAGCATGGTAGTCTTAGAAGCCAAGGACAACAGAAAGGGCTAGGAAGTGTGCAAAGTAAGAAAAAAAAAAAACTTCTAAGACTTGTCATACCCATACCAGGAAAGTTTAGAAAGATTTAGAGACCTGAAAATATGTGTTTGTCTGGTTAGCATGAACAGCCTATAATCAAGGGCAGGTGTGGGAAATATGGGGTTCTCAGAACCCATAAGAGACCTGGAAAGTAAGGAAGGACTGGTAAAGGTGAAAGATCTTATAAACATGGCAGACCTGGAAAGCCTGAAAGGCCTGGAAATGTTGGTAAATCTGAGAGGCCTGGAAATTTCAGCAGGTCTAATAAGGCTGAGAATCATCTAGCATTTGGAGGTCTAGTAAGCATGGGGATCTTAGAAAACTAGAAAGACTGGAAAGCATGAGAAGCCTATTTAGGATGGACGGTTTGATAAGCATTGGAATCCTGGAATTCTTGAGAGATGTGGAAAGGTTAGAAGGTCTGGAATTCTTTGAGTATCCTGTCAGGAATTTGGAGAAATAGTAATCATGGGAATTTGAGAACAAAAATAAACCTTGAAATATTGAATGAGTAAGGATGTGAGGTTTAGATAAACATGTGAGGCTGCTAAGCATGTGGGGGAATCATGGAAGACTGGTAAGCATAAGATTCAAACTTGGCCTAATAGGCCAGGTATACATCACAAGGTTGGTTATTATGAGATCTCAGTATACATGGAGGGTGTTAATAATGATCAGAGGCTTACAAAGTACAGAAGGTGTAGAAGCCAGGTGAACTCTATTAAAAATGCAAGGTCTGGTACACAAATGAGGTTTACAAATGGGAGGCCAGTAGAATATGGAAAGCCTTGTAACCAATTTGGTACAGTTTCCTGGACTACCTTGTAAATTTGGGAGACCTGGGAAGAATAGGAGATTTGGGAAATCTTTGGGGTTTTCTAAGCCATGGAGCCTGGAAAACTTAGGAAGTGTGATAAAAGTTAGTAGCCTTGAGAAAATGGATAGACATACTAAGCATGGGAATCCTCAAACCCAAAAGTGATGGTGAAAGTATTGGAGGCCTAGAAAGACTGGGAGGTCTGAAGATATATGAAAGGAATGATAAGCCTTGAAGATGTGGAAAACATAGCAGGCCTGATAACAATGATAAGCATCCAAGATAGTGGAAGTCTAGAAAACATGGGAGTCCTAGAACCTAATGTGCATGCAGAAACATGGGAGTCCTAGTATGAACAGGGAGCCTGAAAAACACAAGGGACATGATAGACTGAAACACTTTGAAAACTTATGAGAACCAATGAAATAGAGAACTTTAGCCAGAATTAGGAAGCTTTGTAAAGAGGGAAATCATAGAACCAATGGAAGATGAGGAAAGCATGGAAGACCTAGAACTAATTGGCAACCTTGTATGCCTTGGAGGCCTGTGAAGCTTAGAAGACTTGGAAAACATGATTAGGCAGGCAAGAATGATGAGTCCTACTAAAGATAACAGTCCTATAACCCTAGAAAGACCTGCAAATCTTGAAGGACAAGTGAGGTTGCCTGTTCTAGAACTGTTGAGGCCTGGTAAGCATAGATGCGTAGGAAGCATTGGATACCTGTTAACCGAAAGTGTCTTGGATGGCAGGTTAGTCCAGGTATATATGGGAAGCCTTGTTTGTTAGAAGATTAAGACACATGGAAGCATTCAAAACTATGGAAAGCTTAGAAACTACTTGAGGTCTGGCAGCCAAGTAAGGCCTAGTAAACATGTGAGGCCTGCTAACAACTGAGTGCTCTTAACCAAGGAGGACTGGAAAACATGGAAGGCCTTGAAACCAGGTGGATCCTAGTACACTTATAGTCTGGGTAAGTATGAGAGGATTGGTAAGCACTGAAGATATGATAAATGTTTCAAGCTTCCTTAGCTAGGGAGGACATACAGGCTTTTTCAGTATCATGCCTTCATGGGAGGTCAAGTAATGATGGGTAATTAGAATATCCAAATGAGGCCTGGAGAAATTTGGGCACTAAAAACTGTAGGTGAAGCCCAATAATCTCACGATGCATCATAAGCATATGAGGCCTAGTAATCAAGGTAAGTATGATAAAGACCTTGAAAGGACAACTCTCAGCTTCATATACAAAAGAAACAAAAAAACAACTGAGCATAGCAAAAACAATTCAGAATTGAAAAGTAACTTCTATGAACTCTATTCCCAGTACAAGTGAGACTACCAAGCTATAGTAGTAAAAAGAGCATGGCATTGGCCCAGAACCAGCCACATTGTTGAAAGAAACTATTTATAGGGACTTTATAATTTGGATAAATGAATTTTGAACCATATGATGGTTATGAACCTATGAAGACAAAGCGTTGGAAGGTTAGGGCTTAAAAACCATGTGTTTGTGTATCATGCTGACCAGAAGAACAGTTGTGACAGCATGTCACATCATGTGATCTGCTCTGTTTTCGCTTCAGACTGCCAGACAGGCAACTGGGTCCAGCTGTGGCTTCTGCTGGCTGTGGCTCTACTGGACTGGAATCCCCGCATCTCAAGTACCTGCTGGATAAAAGCCCCATGGATGAAACTTGTTAGAGCAGAGTCTCTCAGAGGCTCCTTGGTCAAGGCATCCCGGTACTCTGCCAAGCCTGCCTAGTCTCACTGGCTTTTTCTTCTAAAGCCTCTGACATCACAAAGAAGGCAGGGCATTCTTCATTGTCCACCTGTGCCTGACCTTTGCACAGGCCCCACCCTTTAAAACGTTGCAATCCCTTTAAAAACCGTGAAGTGCAACCAATCCTGCTTTTCCCTCACTACCCCACCTCTCTGTCTCTCTTCCTTTGCATCTCTGCCCCACTTTTCTCCACTCACATTCCCCTTCCCTCACAGTTTCTAAATGGGTCACACTATGGTGCTTAATATGTCCTCCATCAATTTGAAAACCTAGTTCTTCAACCTTGTAAGCTGAATTTTAAAATTAAGATAAATATTAAAAATTTGATTGAAAAATTCGAAACACATGTGAAAAAGTGTGATTAAAATAAGGACAAATATAAAGAATGAAAAAGTTGAAAATTTCAAAAAAATACTTAAAAAATAATTTCAAAATATACAAGGAAAAATGTATTATCAAGTTGAAGGTGATATAATGAAAATTTCTGATAAAATTGAATATGGGCATGAAAAAATGTTTGATAATCTAGAAGACATTGATGAAAAAAACTAGTGATAACAATTAAAAAAAATATGGAACACTTAGATGAACAAAGAAAAATATTTCTTACGAAATTGAATGTGATTTATGGAAAATTTCTGAAAAAAAATTGAATATGTGCATAGAAAAATCTGCCTAATAATTTTGAAGACATTGTTGAAAAAATTAGTGTTAAAAGTATGGATAATTATAAACAAATTAGATGAGTAAGCATAACACATATAAGGAAGATTTGTTTAAAATGATGACAAATACAAAAAAGTTAGGAAAAAAAAAAGCTGTTTTGTAAATAATTCCTTGTGAATTTGGAGATTATCATGGAAAGCATTGAATGTGATTTATGGAAAAATTCTAAAAAACTGAATATGTACACGGAAATAATTGTGAAATTAAATTTGATTTATGTAAAATTTATGATAAAATTGAATATGTGCACAGAACAAACTGTGATAATTTTGAAGACATTGTTAAAAAAATAGTAATGAAAATTAAGATTAATATAGAAAAATTGATGAAAAGTATGTCACTAAGAAGGAATTTGATTAAAATGATGACAAACAAAAAATGTAGGAAAAAATTGAAACTTTTTGAAATAATTGTTAGAAAAATTGAAGAATGAATTAGAAAATTGTTATGAAATTGAATGTGATTAAATGATAATTTTTGATAAAACCGAATGTGTGCAACGAAAAATTATTTGATAATCTTGGAGACAACGCTGAAAAAAATCTAATGATTAAAATTATGATAAACATAGAAAATTTGATTAAAAATATATTCATAAAAGATTTGATTAAAATGATGACAAACAAGAAAATGAGGGAAACTGTTTTTCACATAATTTCTATAAAATTTGAAGATTGACATGGACAAAATTTCTTATAAAATAGAAAGTGGTTAAAAGAAATTTCTTATTGAACTGTATATGTTCATTAAAAAATATGTTTGATAAAAAGGAAGGGATTGTGAAAAAAGATAGTGATAAAAATTATAACAAATGTAGGAAATGAAGATAAAAAATATAAAGCATATAATGAACATTTCATTAAAATGATGGAAAACAGAAAAAAATACGAAAAACTTGACTCTTTTTAAATTCTAGAAAAATTTAAATTTGACAGGCAAAATGTTCCTTATGAATTTGGATGTGATTTATAGAAAATTTCTGATAACATTGAGAATATGCACAGAAAGAAACTTTGATAATTTTTAACATATTGAAAAACCTAGTGAAAAATTTTATGGTAAATATATTACAATTTGATGAAAAAAATGTGAAGCATATAAGCCAGATTTCATTAAAAGGATGAAAATACAGAGTAACAGAAAAAAAAATTCAAAATGATTTTTAAATAATTCCTAGGAAACTTTCAGCTTGACATGCAAGAATTATTTATGAAACTAAATATGATTTAAGGAAATTTCTA
>JAJTUV010005344.1:0-11358 GCA_021653895.1 Mastomys natalensis
GAGATAGGAAAGGATCGATTTGAAAATTCTTCTGCTGTTTCCCCCAAAGTTAAACCCAGCACCATTTTTTAAAAAATGTTTTGGCCCTTTTTCCCCACGGGATATTTTTGGGCTCCTTTGTCAAAGTTTAAAAATGCCCTTATTTCCCTGGGGGTTTCCTTTCGGGGTTTTCCCAACTTATTCCATGATTTTCCTCCCTGTCTCTTCCCAAATCCCAAAAGGGCCCGTTTTTATCACTTTTGCTTTTTTTGTACAGCTTGATGTCAGGGTGGCAAAATTCCTCCAAATTCTTTTATTTTTTGGGGGATTTTTTTTCCCTATCCGGGGTTTTTTTTTGTTCCAAAATAAATTTCAAAATTTTCTCTTTAAAATTCTTTTAAAAGAATTGAGTTGGTTTTTTTAAATTTGGGGATTGCATTGAATTTTGAAGATTGTTTTTGGCAAGATCCCTTTTTTTTTACTAATTTTACCCTCCAATTTTTTTTTAAAACCCGGGGAGATCTTTCCATTTCCTGGGGAACTTCTTCAATTTCTTTCTTCAGGGATTTTAAGTTCTTGTCATACGATCTTTCATTTGCTTTTTTTAGATTCACCCTAAAAAAATTTTATATTATTTGTGACTATTGTGAAGGGTTGCTTTTCCCCAAATTTTCTTTTCAGCCTGTTTTTTTTCCATGAAGGGGAAAGGGCTATAAATTTTTTCAAATTTTTGTTTTTTAAAAACCCCTCCCCACCTTGCTGAAGTCTTTTTATTCGGTTTAGGATTTCCTTTGTGGATTTTGGGGGGCCCACTTAAGTAAACTATCATATCATCTGCAAATAGTGAAAATTTTGCTTCTTCCTTTCCCAATTTTTATTCCTTTGGGCTTCTTTTTGTTGTCTAAATTGCCCCTGGCTAGGGCTTCCAGTACTATATTGAAAAAAGGTAGGGGAGAGTGGGGAACCTTGTCTAGTTTTCCCGGGCTTTGTGGGAAAGCTTTAAGTTTCTCTCCCAAATTTGTTTTAAAGTTGGCTACTGGTTTTTCTTTATATTGCTTTTTTTTTTTCTATTTTAGGAAAGGCCTTTAATTCCCGATCTTTTCCCAAAACTTTTACCCTGAAGGGGGTGGGTTTGGTTTTATCAAAACCTTTTTCAGCATTAATGAATTTACATGTTTGGGTTTTTTTTTTTGAGTTTGTTTATATGGGATTAAAATTTATGGTTTCCGAATATTTTAACCCCCCCCGGGATTCCTGGGGGTAAAACCCACTTGGGGCATGATGAAAGATTGTTTTGAGGGGTTTTTTTGGAAATTTGGTTTGCTAGGAAATTTTTTGATATTTTTGCATCCTTAAAATAAGAGAGATTGGTCCCCGAAATTCTCTTTCTTTTGTTGGGTCTTTTTGGGTTTAGGGATGATTTTTATTGTAGCTTCCCTAGAACGAATTGGGTAGCGTTCCTTTTCCGTTTCTATTTTGTGGAATATTTTTTAAAAGAATTGGGATTAGGTCTTTTCCCTTTAAGGTCAAAAAATAAAAATTTACGGCCACTTTTAAAACCAAAACTTTTTTTTTTTGGTTCCCCAAAGGCTTTTTTTTGGTTTGGGGATAACCTTTTTTTAATTTTTTTTAAACTTTTTTTCCCTTTGCTTTTTTTTTAATTTTTCTTTTTAAGGGGGGTTTTTTTTTTTTTGGAACCCTTTTTTTTAAGGAATTTGGTTTTTTATTTTTTTTTTCTTTTTTCCTTTAATTTTTTTTTAACTTTTTGGGAAACACCTTGGTTTCCACATGTCTTCTGCTTCTAAGACGACATATCCTCAAAAAACACATACTCCAAAAAAAGGAGAACCTCTTTCATTTCTCTTGAAAAGATTATTTCCATCTGTAACTGCTTTTCTACTATGTAGCCAAGGACAGCCACAAGCTGTAAGTCTGTGCTGCAAAATGAGCAGCCAAAGAATGCTGCTTACCACAGTTCTGATGGCTGGATTTTGGTTTGAGTTTTGATTACTGTGGTGATTTGGTTTTCCTTCTTTTCATTTGAAGTTTTGTTATTTGTTGTTTGGTTCTTCAAATTGATTTGATATTTTGATAAGGCTAAACACTGGACATATTGACTGCCCGGTTCCAGTTACTTTTGAGTTAATTGAATGTATTCTTATGAATGAAAGAATGATAACTATCTCTTCACTCATATGAACCTTCTTTATTCACAGTGGAGTCACCTTGTTGAAATTCCACTGCTATCCAACAGAGATGGATCTCTAAATTCTCATGGGGCTTGGGATTCTTAAATATTTCCCAGCTAGACTGAGCTACAAAATGTGTTGGGATCCAACTCCAAGCAGAAAGCAGCTTTCATCTTTGCAGCACATCTTGGGCCATATATTTGTAGGTTGATACTTGTCCACCCTGACTAGAGACTTGTTTTTCTAGAATGATATTTTTGCAAGCAGCCAACAACAGCTGAGCACACTTTGATAAACATTTTGTTTTTCTCAGACATATCCTGGACTGGTTGGTTACTGTCCCCAGCTGCAAGGCACTAGTGCTTAAGTGTCTCAAGTTGCACTCCCCTGCTTGTGCTTATATCCTCATAATTGTGTTTCAATACAAGAGACTTGATCAGAGAAGTGTCTTGTCTCCATTCTTTGCATCCTTTCCCCTGCATCCCCACTCTCTCCCTTGCAGACCCCATTGACTGACCCTCAGGCTAAGTCACCTAGCAAGCAATGTGGGCAGGGAGAACAAGAGACTCCTTGAGGGACATTACTGGAAGAAAGGTCATCGACCAGAAATCCAAAAGAGAAACAAACTTGGTCTCTGCTGGAACCTGCTGCATTGAGACTGGTAAGCCCTATTATGAAAATGGGGCAAGAAATAAGTCAGCATGAACTATATGTGAAACAGATGAGAGAGTCTTTACTATTTAAAGATGCAAGGAGTAAAGGTGAAAAGTTCAGCATTTGTTGTCATTTTTTGATTTCATTAAAGTCTTATGTCTCTGGTTTCCTCAAGAAGGAACCATTGATGAAAAAAGATGATGTAGAGTTGGAGATGCACTTAAAGAATTTTACAGGACCTTTGGGTCTGAAAAGGTCCAGTTGCAGCCTTTTCATATTGGAACATGATAAATGAAATGATCTCAACAAAGTGTCTGTCGATAGTGGCGGTCATTGAAGAGGGTGAAAACATTTTAAAAGACAGTGGAAAGAAAGAAAAGGATGATTCTTCTAAGGAAGAAATAGATTTGATTTCTCTAGATAGTGATGATGATAAGGTAGTAACCTCTCAAAGGTCATCCAGAAGGTCCCAAAATTGGAACAGATGTTACAGACAGAGAATCCAAGGGGGAAGGAAGCCAAACCAAATAGAGTCCCTCTGCCCAAAGAGAGAAATGACTCAGCCATTCAAAAGAAAAAGATAAAACAAATATAACCAATATTAAAATCCAAAATAAGACTAAAGGATGATGACTATTGGTCTGAGTCAGACTTGGATAACTTGAACTCAGGTAATGAGTTACCTTCAATTGTGTTCTTTTCCTTTGCGACAGCTTTGTCTAGCCATGTCTTTTGTGCTTCCCCATGAACTTTAAAATTGTTTTCTAATTCTTTGAAGAATAAAGATTGGCATCTTATTTCATATTTCATTTTGTTTATAGATTACTTTTCATAGGATAATCATTTTCACAATATTAATCTTACCAACCTGCCATCGTGGGAGATCTTTCTATGTTCTATGTCTTCTTCAATGTCTTCAGTGTTTTAGTGTTCATTTCAGAGGGCTTTTATGTCCTTCGTTAGATTTACTCCAAAATATTCTCTTTTTTAGACTGTTGTGAATGGAATTGTTTCCTTGATTTTTTTTCCTACTAAATTAATGTAAAATATGCTGGCTAGTTTATGGTCAACTTGACATAAGCAAGAATCAGTCAGGAAGAGAGACCCTAAATTGAGAAAATGCCTCCATAAACAGTGGCCTATAGACAACTTTATTAGACTGTTTCCTGAATAATTATTGATATAGGAGGGTCCAGCCCACTTTGGTTGTTGCCAACTGAGGCACGGTTTTGATTTGTATAAGAAAGTAGGTTCCATGATGAGTAAGCCAGTAAACAATGTTTCTCCATAGCTTCTACTTCAGTTTCTGCCTCCATGTTTCTGCCTATGTTTAGGACATAGTCTTCCCAGTGACTTCCAGGCAAATGAGTGTTGTTGCAGAAGCAGAACGAAACATGACAAGTGGATCATGAAAACCACCTGAGAGAAAACATGGTTGCAAGGTGAGCATCATGACAAAGTGGTCAAAACATGTGGTCATCAACACAGGTGGTTGTAAATATCTTTACGATAAAAAAGGCATTTTTGCCATTCTGAACCCTACAGTACAGAACCATTTGAGTTAAGGTTATTGGTGGGGTATAGCTCAATCCTTGAGAAATGTATTTAATCCTAAACAGCAAGGAACATAATTTTCCTTTACTATAAAATGGTTTTCAAGACTAAGATGGAGGCAGGCTGGTTGCTCATTATTATCTAAATGGTATTTGTTGTCTAGAGAGATTTGAAAAGGTGTGAATTTAGATAGAAGAAGAGGAGAGAAGCGTCTTCGAAGAGTTGTGGGAGAGGAAACCAGAATCTGGATGTATTGTGCATTCAATAAAGGTACAATACAATAAAAGAAAAATAGAAAAAGAAAAAATGTGTCAGCAGTCTTCTTTCAATTTTAAATTTTAAGTGAAGCTAAATTCAAATTAAAGATGAATTAACATGGCAGATGAAATTCAAGATATCATCAAATTATGTGTACTGACCATATATAATGAAGTTTACAGTAAGAATTAGAAGTAAAATGTAGTGCAAAATGTTGGAGAAAAATTTAAGATTAAGACCAAGTGGTAATTATTAAAGAAATTTTGCAGTTAAGATACTGTATCTATACTGATGTGCCCTGCATATATTGTCCATCATTCATAAAGGGGTGATTCTTTTTGCTGTTGGTTTGACAAAACCAGTCTGGAGACCCACAGGATTACTTCCTCCACAGTCTCAGAAGTCACATGATTCAGGGAAGCTTCACCAGAATCAGTTTCTCATCTGAAGAAACATTTTCTATTCTACTGTGGGATAAACTATGGTAAACGTGCAGCATCTACCTGTAGGGGGCAGGTCTGATGTTAAGGTCCTATTCTCAATTGTTTCTTGACCTGTCAGTAAACAAAGAGAAGGGCTAATTGCTGGGCAGAAGGTACAGAATCCTGGAGGAAAAGTGGATGAAAGGAAGGGGAGCATTCTTTGGAAGGACCAAAGAAATGCAGCAATGTGAGGTATCAAAATAAAGTGGCCACAGAGTCTGCTCCTTCAGGCAGTTGGTCAGGGGCATTTACCAGGGGACAGATGCAACTGAAAGGCTAAAATGTAGGGAGGTGGGAAAGGTGGAGATAAGAAACTTGATGAAGACATCCTATTCCAGTCTGGAGATAGTACAACCTGAAGAGACAAGTAGAAAATGAACAACAGTGTGTGTGTGTGTGTGTGTGTGTGTGTGTGTGTGTGTGTGTGTGTGTGTATCTGTCTGTCTGTCTGTTTGTCTGTCTGTCTGTCTGTCTGTCTGTCTTTCGGTCTGTGTTTTAGCCTCAGATTTAAGGGATGCTAGGAGGGGCCTGGTAGCACAGTCACTTCCCAGAGTAAAGGACAAAGGTAGACCAAAGATATAGGCAACATCTACAGTCCCTCTGTCTTGCTAGTCTTGAACTGAAATATTGACCACCACAGTCCTGTGTCCTCTGCTGCAGGCTCCACACCTCTGGGCTTGTCTGAAGCTCACTCTAAACACTGTTTTGATGGTACCTCAACATGATTTATTTTCCACCTCCACTTTTAGGAGAGTTCTCAATTCTGCAATTTATCTGATAAAGCCTAATCTGCATTGTCATGCAGGATGAGACATGAGAGATCTGCTCCAACCTTGACAATAAGAGATCCTGAGGCATCATCAGGAACCCACTATCATGCCCTACATGGAGGCCTCAAAGTTTAAACACTGGCAGGCCTACCCCGAGTGTGTGACCCTACAGGTCTCAAGAAACTTCTCTCTTTGGTTGGGTGTGATCCAGTTCAAATAATACACCACACAAGGAAGGAGAAATGTCCAGGCAGGGGCTGGATAGGAGGCTTATCCATTTGAGAATTTGTTTCTCAGAGGACCTAAAGAATGATAAACAATCCCTGTCACTGCAGTTCCAGGTGGAATCCACTGACTTCTTCTGGCCTCAGGGGACTTGCATTCATGTAGTGCACAAACCTACAGCAGGAAAAACACCCTTACATACAAAAGAAATAATTAGAAAACAGAAAAAACACCTCAACTACCTTTTTTTTAAAGAAGCATCTAACACATTGTCCATCTCATGAGCAAAAAAAATCATCATTATCATTAGAACAACAACTATAACAAAACTAAAAAACAAAACCACAGAAAAACAAAAAAACAAAATACACCCTCCAAAAAAACAAACAAAATATCCAACATCTGCAAAGGGTCTAGGAATCCATTATCTCTGTTGTGCAGTTCTAAGTGATGCTGTATTTCCAGGACACAAGAGGAATACAGCTCTGTATGTACTGATTTCTTTTATTCTCCTTTATTGAATATTTTTATTTCTTGGGATGTATTAAAGAAATACACTTGTGTTTCTACTTTCTTTTGTTCAACATGATCATCCACATAGTAGTACATTTTAACATAGATAAATTCGTGACCACAAAGATATAGACAGCATGGATACTCTTTCCATCATGAAATTGGGATCCATAGATTTTGACACACTATCCAATCAAAAGCACAATACTCTGTGTGGCTGTGACTGGCTGGGACTAATAATGAAGTCTAAGCTACATGCTACTTGAAGAGGCCCATTCCTGCCTGATACTTTAGTGTTACAAGACTGTGATCCACACGTGAATGAAGAAGGTTCTTATGAGGGAACTACAGTGATTACGATTTTATCCATAAGAATACATTACACTTTTATCCATAAGAATACATTAAATTTATTCAATACCAGCTTAAAGTGTGGGAGTCAATGTATTCAATCAAATTGATTATTATTCATGACCCATAAGGACAAGCAAAAATTTACATTCTCAGTCTCCTTCTTGATGACCAGCAGATCTTGATGTCTCTCAGCACTTCTCTGAAGCCTTCCAAATATGCACTCTTGCTGGACCAGAGGCTAGACACAATGAAGGCCTTTGACATATAGGAGACCAAAGTCAATCTATATAGTATATAAACTTAGCAATACAATAATTACAGTAACAAAAATAATAAATAAATAACAAAACTTCAAATGAAAACAAAGAAACCATACACTCCAAGCAATCAAAACTGTAACCAAAACTAAAATACAATTATTAAGCTAAGAAGCATTCTTTTGCTGCAGATTCTGAAGCACATACCTACAGCCTGTTGCTGGCCTTGAAAATATAGTGTAAAGCAGACAGGTGAGTACCTGTCATGTCAACTATCCAACAAAAACCAGCTTTATTGAGCAGGACAATCCAGTGTGAGCTTTTGGCTAAGGTCATTCCCTGTATCCCCAAAGAGAAAGGCCAGAGAGCACCTAGGCCTGGATTTTTTCTCAGATTTAAGAAATGGCTTACAAATGAACTGTGAACTATGCACTGTGCTGAAGTTAAAATAAAACACCACATTTTCCCAACGACCATATACTTTATATTGAAAAATAACTGAAACATCATATTCTGCTCTCTTAAACGTACCTTGGCTCTTTTCCTAAGACCCTGGTAGCATCAAAAAGAAAAAGAAAAACAGTCAAGATAATTATCCATGAAATTTACAAGACATTACATTCATGTGATGTTAAAACATACCCAATGTCATTCAAAAGGAAGCTAAGGAATTATCACGCAATGATTTTTCTGAAATGCAGCACCCTGCAAAACTATGAGGGGAAGTGTTCTGAAGCAAAGCATGCCCATGATATACTCAGCCAAACAATGTCAGCAGAGGGATTCACTGTAGGATTTCATGAATCCTCATGGCAAAGCCAATAAGACACAGCATGAATTTACAGGGTGTTATCTCAGTACAAGGAAGGCAAAGAAGTCTATTTTTAAAAAAAAAAATAACTGTAGTGTTTAAGTTTTTGTTTTTACTAAAGACTTTAATTACAAAACAATAAAATGAGAGCCCAGCTTTCTGTGCTGGGTGAGGGCTGAACCCAAGCCTCTCAGAGCGAGGCACCATAGAGCAGGATGGAGGACCTGGGTGCTAGATAATCCTGGAAGTGGCATCCTGAGGTGCCTGGAAGAAGTGGCTGTCACAGGTCCAAGATTCCTCTGCCTAGAGTGGTAGGGTAGCATTGGCAGACTTGGAGTGGGAGTAGAGGGAAAGGCTTGAGCAGAAATGGGCAGGAATGTCATTTCCTTCCTGGGTGCCTGTTCCCTGATCCCAGGGTTTGAGGTGCTACTGCTGCTGCTACTGCCCAGGGCTGGGCTGGGGGACCAAGACATGGGGCTTTGGGAAGAAGCTTGCTCTATGGAGCCACTAAATTCTGAGGACCAGCAGATGGCCAATCAGGAAGAAGCAGGGTGAGGTGGCTTTGGTAGTTCCCCCTACCAAACCCACCATATTCCCACGAGACCATGAACCATCCTTTGTGACTCTTGGGTACCTGGACTCCTGCCCCTTGCCACTACCATCTTGAATGAGAGGCTGGTGTTCAAGGCCTAGGGGTCTTTTGAATAGGACCAACTTGGAGCCACCATTTGTATCATGTGTGCCGCTAGCTGTTGTGGAGCACCCCTTTGTGACCCATATCCTGCTCTGTTTCCAAGAGTACCATGTCTACTTCCAGGTTGTTGTTCACATGGGTGTGCCTCTAAACACAGGGTAGGAAGTTGTAATGAATGAGGGAAGGACTGGGAAGGGCAATCTGATGTCACATGGTAAGATTTCACATGTTTGCTCTGGGCTAAATATGAAATTATTCACTTTTAAGTGTTGAGCAAAATGGATTCTATTATTTTGATAAAGTATTGTTGGGTTGAAAAACTCACCTGTGGGTTACATGCAGCCTAGGTTTCTTGAGTAAGACCCATCCTGGCCCAGCAACACCCTCCTTGATTTCCTGATGATTTCAGCCAAATGACAAGAAAGCTCTTGAGAAGGCACAGTGGTCAAGTTGTGTGTCTGACACATGTAGCAGACAGCATCGGCTTCTTCCATGATAATAAATTGTTTTCTTACATCAGCAACAACAAAACCCAAAACAATGAAATATGTAGGAAAGTTCTTCCTCTCTATGTGTAATTAAACCTTGTAGCAACTACTTGAGACCAAACATTTCCAGGAGCTCTAGCTAGGAGGTGAGAGAAGATTCAAAGATACTGGCCAGACAGCTTACCCAAAAGAGGAATGTCAGATTCAGTGAGAGACCTGCACGATGTTGCAGAAAGACTGATCAAATCCACATGGAATTAACTGGCTTCTCAACACACCCATCAATAATCATATTGGCACAGACATGCATATGCTCCTCCTCCCAACACATATGAGAAATCATAAGTGAGCAGGAAACAATAAGGAGACCACAAAGCTGGAAGAACCAGTGAATGTAGACTGAGAAAAGCTGATGTTTCAAGTGAATCCAGGATTCTGCTATCCATGCTTTGGGGACTAAAAACACTTAGTGAGTAACTTTTACAGACTAGGTTCACAGAGTTTGAGAAGCTTTCTCTTACAGCATCACATCTCTCACACTAACCCTCAGCCTGAGAGAAGCCTTTCACACATCCCTGTTCATCCTGTCAGCTCCAGAAGGTAAGCTCCAGGAAAGAACTGTAGCAACTTAGACGGAAATTGGGACTGACAAACTGCTGCTCAGGCTCTGTCAGTGTGAACCAAGATCTAGGCAGGGGAAAGAGACCATCTTGCAATGCAGGGGAAGAGGGAGAGAAAAGATACAATCCCCTAACCCACCTCTTTTTTTCTAAATAAATTTTTATTGGCTATTTTATTACATTTCAGATGATATCCTCTTTCTTTATCCCCCCACATAAAATCCCCCTGTCCCATCCACCCTCCTTCTCTTCAATGAGGATGCACACCCACCCATCACCCTGCCCTTGAATTCCCCCACACTGGGGCACCCAGCCTTCATGGGACAAAAGACCTCCTCTCCCACCTATGTCTGACAAGGCCATCCTCTCCTACAAATACAGTTGGAGCCATGAATCCAAAGCAACTGAGCTACAGGCTCTGACCACATCACTCAATGTTCTGTGCTACTACAAAGGAGGCACACACATAGAACCCATCTAAAATAATGGCATGTATGTGTGTAATGTGTGTTCAACCTATCCATCTTAATGAACTGCAGTTTGAAGTTGAGTAGGAGGGGTTGCTTGCTAATCACCCAGTTTCTTGAAAGAGGCTAACTGCACAAGAAATTCTTGTAAATGATCACAGAACTGACAAACTGGATAAGGCACAGGAGAGTGCCTAGATAAGGTGGAGAATGGTTATCTGGCTTGAATATGTTTATGATTAGACATGAGTGCAACCTGCCCCTGATGCTTCATGCATCCTACCTGCTGCTGCTGCTGCTGCTGCTGCCTGGTATACTTGTATATCTTCATGCTGGCCTCCACACATCTCCTCTTTGTTTCCTTAAAACACTCTTCCAATGCAGTCTTGCTCCTTATCAGCTGCCTGTTCTCATTCCACAGAATTTTTACTTGGTTCTTCACATGAAGAGACTCTGTCAGGGGGTGACTGTTCCTGATGCTGAACCACAAAAAAAGAAATGTGATTCCCAGGCCGCATCTATCTTCCTCCCACTTCTCCGAGTATCATTCCTTCTCATCATGGGCCCCGATCTCCAGACAGACCCAGTCTACAGACAGAGTAGCCATGGAACATCACATAGAAGAAGGGCAAATCCAGAAGACGGGAACATTACAGAAGACAAGGGACTTCTGAAAACCTGACACCAACAGGTACTCATGTATCTAGCAGAAGAGCACAGGGGCCCATGTGTGGCTCTCGGTCCCTGGAACTAGATACTACCTGTAGTAGAGAGTGGGCAAACCCGTTCTAGAAGAGGGGGCCAAAAGGTACAAATTTTTATGTTTCCCTGCAAACCAATCTATCAATCTGTTTTCAGGCCCCAAGACCAAGCTAATTGATTCTCCCTCAAGGTGCACTCTTTTTATCTCTTAGTTGGGAAGGGCAAAGATTGGAGGGGCTCAAGATATACACTTGATCAAAAATGCCAAATGTAAAAATCATAGAGCTTTCTTTGAGGAGGAAAACTTCCCGTTTAGAGGAAAAAGTATACAACCAAGCCCT
>JAJTUV010005346.1:0-10443 GCA_021653895.1 Mastomys natalensis
TTTTGGAGACATTTCAGCCCAAAAAAAGGGGGATTTCCCTAAATTAGTGAGTCATCTCTAGCATTTGATGCCCTTTTTGTTAATGTCCCAGGAAGGTCTGTGTAGTATAAGTCCGGGAGGCCAGCATCAGGATTAGAACTTCTACCAGCAGACTCACATGTGATTCAATTTTACCTGGAAAGGAAATAGAAGGGAATTCTCAGGGAATTTCTTTTCCCTGGAGGTCAATTGTTATTCATCTTATTAATAGTTGGGCCTGGCTTTGTGGGGGATCTATTTATTTCATTAGTCTTTTTGGCAGCCATTTAGCTGTGCCTTCTGTGGTATAAAACAGGCATATCTAGGCTCGGCCTGGGAAGTGGGTCTGGGACATTCCATTTAAGGGTAAAGGGTCCGTCCACATAGCTGTGGCATAGTTTTTATTGGTCTCAGCGATGCCAGAGGCAGTCAGCAGCAGGTTTGGCCATGGCTTTCAGTTTTTAGAGATTTAAAAAGTGAACAAGGCATGATGGAGAGTGTTTTAGGAGACTCCTTCTAGGGGTTACAGTTCCCCGTCTTTTGTTTTTAAAGTCAATTTTTCCCAGAGTTCTTGTAAAATCAAGGCAGAATCATGAAGACACAAATTTAAGGCAATAAAATCTACATTAATAATCTCTTTTCATAGCAGCCTTATTTATAACATCCAGAAGCTGGAAAGAATCCAGATGTCCTTCAACAGAAGAATGGTACCAGAAAATGGTTACTTTTATACAATGGAGTACTACGCCATTATTAAAATAATGATTCAGAAATTCTTGGGCAAATGGATGGAGCGGGGAAATATCATCCTGAAAATAGGATTGGCATCTATTGAGAAAAGACAGGACGGTAACCCAAGTAGAACTTATGAAAAAAGATGATACAGTGATACCAATTTCTCTCCCTTCTCTCCCCACCACCTTTTTTTATGACTTGATTTCTCAAATTAAAACCTGGTCAACCTGGGTCTCTCTCTCTCTTGTCCTCCAACCTGGGTGTCCTCTCCCTCTCTGTCTCTGTTTTCTTCCCCTCTGAAGCCAGGTTTGGGTCACACACAGGGATCCTGCCACTGTCTCCAGACTTTTCGGAATTAAATGTGTGATCTTCCCTGGTAAAATTTGCACATTCTAATCACAAAACATTGAAGGAGAAACCCGGGATTGCAAATTTTTAAAAAAATTTGAAAGCCTTTGGGTTTTCAAGTGATACCCAAGGGTTTGAACAATTTTTCTTCTTTTTTTTGGGGCCAAAGCTTGTGTCTCTGCATGGGATGTTTGGAGGCAGCCCCTAAGTGGGACTGGGAGCCGGGAGAGGGCCTTGGCTTGACTGCAAGCTAAAAGCTTCTTGGTCTCCTGTGTTCACTGACTTCACCCTAAGAAAGCATAGCGAAAATTTCTCCTGATTACATGCTGCCCCAATGACCCGCTGACTAGGCCCCACGAGTGCTTTTTGTTCCTGCTCCCGGGCACTCGCTTCCAGACTTACGAACGGACCCCCTCTGTAGCCAGGAAGATTTCAGAGGGGACCAGCTGCTGTTTGCCAACCTGTGAACAAGCGCTCATCAACCGACAAACCCGATGGGGATTTGCTCCCAAAAACCTTTGAAACGGGTCCACTTCCTCCATATACTTTTTTTTCCAATACCTCTGGTGGGTGGGGGGATAAAGGGAAGTGATGAAAAGTCATGAAAGAGGCTTTCAAAAATTAAATTTACTCTTTGTCTCGTGGAAAACATTTATTGAAAGTTTAAATAACATGAAATCACTAAAACAGTAACATTTTATCCCGGGGACCTAAAATTTAATTCCTCAGCCTCAGAATACTTAACAAAACAGCCAAAAAAAATCAGGGACATTAACACAACAAAGCTATAGCACAATTTCAGAATAAACAAAAACAATCCCCTTTGGAGCACCTAGAGGCACTGTAAAGGGTCCTATATAAAGGCAGCACTCTTCCCCTTCCACAAAAAGGAAATGCCGCAATTTTACTGTACTATACACGTCTTAAACTTTGGGCTCAATTTCTGATAAAAGATGGTTTCTAACCCCCTACTATGACTAAAATCCCCCTTTTTCCCCGGGGGCGATCATCTTGAAAACAAAAAGGTAAAAGGATTTTTTTTTTTGAGTCTGTTAGAAGAAGCTTTTACAATTTTGGCTTCTTCCCAATGACAAAAAAAATTCCATAAGGTGCATCCTAATTTCAAAATGCTTCCCACTGAAAACATTTAGCTTATTTCCCCGTAACATTGTGACAGACTTGATTCTTTTTTCAAATAGAACAAATTTGGGGACGAAATTGGTCAAGATTTAGTAAATTTAAAATTTTCTGGTCTAATTTCTTGACAACTTCTTGCAAAATCTTTTTTAAAATTGCAGCACCAACTTGTCCAAAAGAGAAACCCTCAAGAAGCATAAGATACTAAACGGGTAAACTACTGGCTTTTTCTTCACAATGAAGTTTTTTCTTTTAAAAAAGGCCACACGGGGTTTACAGCTTTTGTGGCTCAATTGTAACGGGAAAACTGACACTTTCAACGATGATGCAAAACAGGGGATGAATTAATTTAACCAGGAAATGTAGAAAGGGAATTTTAAAAACAAACATACACCACATATGTAGCATATATTGGGATTCAAAGGACAGCTAGGTCACAGAGTTGATAATAAACTAAATTGAACACATGCCCAACATGTTTCCCCACTTACGCGGGAGGCTCGCAGGGACCCGGGGGCGATGGAGGGCGCTCGGTGTCCGGGGGCCTTCATTTTCCCGGGGCCCGGCTAAGGGGGGAGTTAAAAAAGGACCCCCCACCACCACCCCTAAAAAACCTTTGGTCCATTTACCAGGGCACAAGGTTTGGTATCCAGGTCCCTCCAATAGTTTTCGGGTGGATGCTGCCCCACAAAGTCATCCGTCATCTGTTCACCTAAAGGGGCCCCCAAAAGAGGGCTGGCCGCCCACTTCACAAGTCTCCTTGCAGACCACCAGCACCCGACGAGGACAAGGGACATTCAAAAAAGGAATGAATTTCCTTCCCCCCGCCCCCTTACAACCAGCCCCGCCCCGGGGCCCTCAAATCTAAGCACCAAAATAAAAACATCTCCAGGTGACCAGGAACCAGCAACCATTATGACTAATTTCCAGCCCCTCACAATCCTCCCCTCTCTAAAAAACTCACCACACCCCCGGGCCCTTCACCCATCCACCTGCAGCACCAGGGACACTTTGCCTCTTTTTTTCTTTTCCAAAATCCCCAAGTCACTCTCACCATAGTCCTTTTTTCTGGGTCCTAGTATAAACCCACCTACCTACCTGGCAGGGGCCTAGGGGACCCGGCAACTAGCCCCCCCAAAGGGATTTAAATGGACCCAGATAAAAAACACCAACACAAAACACAAAAACATTTCTCACGTGTCCCACCAGGATCCCCGCAGTAAACCCCTCCCCCCCACCAACCCTCTTTCACTAATTCACTCAACTCCTCTGAGGTGCCCCTGGGAAATTTTCAAGGGGCCTTGAAACTTTTCTCTCCCCAATGCTCACCACAGGCTAGCCACCTGCCCGTCTGTCTGAATATCATCTACTATCACTATCTACTATCTACATCATCTATCTATCTCTTTTTCCAACCTACCTACCCAACTTCATATCTACCTCCCGAACTCCCACCTATCACACCTCTCCCACTTCTCTTTTTGGCTCGCCAAAAATACACTTCCAGGTACATTTTCTAGGGCCAAAGGCCTCTCTGTTTTTCCAGATGATGCATGCCCTGGGCATTTGAGAAATGCTTTTTCCCTATCCACCACCAAGCTTTCTTTTCATGGCACTGAAGTATCCAAATCCATCCCTGACTGCCCTTAAGTCATAGCACCTGGGAAAAAACCCCTCAAACCCCAGGGGGAAAAAGCCGCCATTTCTTTTCCACTTCCCCTCCCCACCAAGTTTCCGGAGGGATCTGCCGATACAACCAAAGAGCTCTCTCTATCCACAGGGCCCCTCAGTTCTCAAGGGGCAAGGGCCCCATGACCCCAAGGAAGGTGGTTCCTGCCACCCTCCCATTTATTTATTACCAAGCAATTTTCCATCCAGCCACCAAGACAGAAGTACCATAGGAACACTCCCTCTGCCCCTCGGGCCTTTTAACACCTGGGGCTCACCCCAGCTATGGGCTGGGCATACATAAGCCTTAAGGGGTTTCCCCTACATCCAAACCTGGCCCCTAGACAAGTGGACCCCAACACCCTAAGTAATGACCCGCTGGGGCCCCAAAATGGACCTGCTTCATGTCTACAGGGGGCCCGGTTCCTGACTAAAGGACAAAACTCCAAAAAATATAAAACACACAAAACACAGAACAAGAGGGGGTCAAAGGGGAAGGGAAGAGAGGGACGACAGAGACGAGAGGGCAGAAAAGAAGATCCCTTGGTCCCCCCTTTTGTGGATCCTAGACTGTCCACGTTTATTCCAGAACCAGTTTACTCTTCCAGAAATCCCTGGGCATGGCAGAGAAGGTCAGTGTCTTTTAACTTCTTTCCCGCCATCCCTTGATGTTTTGGGAAGGAGCACCCAAAAAACCTGAATGTGCCTGTTTGTGTGTCACATCAGACCAGGAGGCTTCAAGGGAACCCCCTGGAGGGTTTTCCCACAGCCTGGGTTTTTTATGGCACCTTGAACACCAACCAGGCTTTTCTACCCTTTTAGCCAGAGCCAAAACACTGCCGAGTCCTTTCCCCCCCTTGGGGCACACGTCAGGGCCTTTCATAGATGAAAAGGGGGGCCCCCCAAACCCTTGAAGGTTTTTTGGGGGCTTGGGGGCTTTCTGAAGACCCGGACTCCTCTGCCTACCTGAATCAAAGCTCCAGGGGGAGAGAATTTTTTCTTTAAAAAAAAAAAAAAAAATAACAAACCCCAAAACCCAGGAACAAGCGGTTGGGCTGGGGACAAGGCATATAAAAAAAAGGGAAAGAATTTTTCCCCCAAACCCCCCAAAAAGGCCCGGCCCGGGGGCCCCTTTTTTAAAACCTACAAGTTCATCTCCAGGTTTACCAGGAAACCAGGAACCATTATGAAGCAATTCCAGCTCCTCACAAAACTCTCCCCTCTCTAGCAACCCTCCCACCACACCCCAGCCCTTCACCCAACCACCAAGCACCCCTCAGGGGGGGCACTTTGCCCCCTCTTTTTTTTTCTTCCCCAAAATCCCCAAGCACTCTCCCATAGATCCTTCTTTCTGGATCCTAGTATACACCCACCTTTACCTACCTGTGCAAGGCCTAGGCCACCCAGGCGACTCAAGAGCTCTCCAAAGGGATTCAAGTGGACCCGAGATGACAGCCAAACCTAGACACAAAGCACAATGAGCATTTCTCACTTGGGCCCACCAGGATCCTGCAGTACAAAAAAAAAAAAACCCCTCCCTCACCAACTCCTCTTACACTAAATTCACACCAAGCTCCTCTGAGGGTGCCCCCTTGGAAATTCTCAAGGTCCTTCAAACTTTTCTCTCCAAGTGCTCACCCGCTGGCTAGCCACCTACCTACCTTTCTGTCTGTCTGTCTGTCTTCTATCTATCTCTTTTTCCCTAAACCCACCTACACCTAACTTCATATCTACCTCCCTAACTCCCTACCTACTACACACCTCCTACTATCTCTTTTTGGCTTCGCCAATATATATACTTCCAGGTACATTTTCTAAAGGGGCCAAGGGCCTCTCTGGGTACCAGATGAAAGTAGCCCATGGTCATTTGAGAAATGCTTTTCCACTATCCACCACCAAGCCTTTCTTTCATGAGTAAAATGAGAGCACCAAAAAGTCCACCCCTCTACTGCCCTTTAAATTTAAGCCCCCTGGAAAAAAGACCCCATCTAACACCTCCAGGAGAGAAGCCTGCCCATTGCTTTCCACTTGGCACCTTGCCCCCACACCGGACCAACCTTCCTGGAGGGCACTGCCCCTGAAAAAACAAACCAGAAGAGCTTTTCCCCTATTCCAGGCAGGCCTGCTCTGAGTTCTCAGATGGTCAAAAGGGCGCCCATGACCCCAAGGGAAGGGGTGGTTCCTGCCACCCTCCATATTATTATTTACCAAGCAATTGTCTCATCCACCACCAAGACAGAAGTAAACCCTCAGGAACAAAATCCTCTGCTGTCCCCTGGGCCTTTCTACACCTGGTGCCCACCCCAGCTATGGCCTGGGCATACATATAGCCTTTAAAAGGGGTTCCCCTACATCCAAAACCTGGCCTTCTCAACAATGTGGAGCTCAACACCCTAAGTAAAGATCCACCCTGGGCCCAAACGGGACCTGCTTCTGGGCCATCAGGGGCCTAGGTTCCTGACTAAAAGGACACACATCGAATAGATACATAGAAACACACACACAGAGAGAGACAGAGAGAGGGGGGGAGGGCGAAGGGAATGGGAGAGAGAGGTAAAAGACAGAGACAGAGAGATCCTCTGGTCTCCCAGTTTTCTGATCCGAGACTGTCCCCTCTGTTTATTCCAGAACCATGTTTATTCTTCCAGAAATCCCTGGACATGGCAGAGAGGGTCAGGTGTCCTTTTGAGCCTTCATCCTGGCTCATCTCCCTGGATGTTAAGGGGAAAGGAAGCTAGCCCGGGGAAGCTCTGACTATGCTGCCTGTTTGTGTGTCAGCTATCAGAGCCAGGAGGCTTTCAAGGAACCCAGCCTGGGGGGTTTCCTCACAGCCTGGCTTTTTAGGACACCCTTGAGACTACAGCATACTCAGGCTGTTTCTACTCACTTTGACCAGGGGCCAAAAACCCACTGCCTAGAGTCCTTCCCCCCGGGGGTTTCACACAGTCGGGTTTTGCTTGCATGGGAGGGGAGGGGGGAAAGCCCCCAGACCATTAAAGGTTCGGGGACTTGGGTGTCTTTTTTCGACAGCCCTGGGACTCCTCTGCCTCCCTGAATCACAGCCCCAGGGGGAAAAATTTTTTCTTTAAAAAAAAAAAAAAAAACACCCTAGACCAGGAAAACAGGGAAAGGGGGCTGGGACAAGGCCCATTCAAAAGAAGGAATAATATTCCACCCCAAAAACCTGCCCCCTTGCCCAACCAGGCCCTGGCCGGGCCCCCCAAATTCCAAAGGAACCTACTAATTAAGCATCCTCCAGGTCCCCGGGAAACCAGGCAACCATTTTTGAGCTAATTCCACCCTCCCTCACAATCTCTCCCCTCTCAAAAACCCCCTCTCCCCAAAAACCCCGCCCTTAAAACCAACCACCATGCACCCCTCAGGGGACACTTTGCTCTTTTTTTTGGTTTTTCCCAAAAACCCCCCCAAAAGTCACTCTAAACCAAAAACATCCTTTTTTTCTGGATCCAAGTATAAAACCCACCGCCTACCGTCCCGGGCCTTTTTGGCCCACCCGGGCCTCAGAGCTCCCCAAAGGGGGAAATCAATTTGGCCCCGAGATGCCCAGCCAGTTTGACACAAAGCAAAAATGACTTTTTCCCCCTTTGCCCCCACCAGGACCCCCCTGCATACAACCCCTCCCCTCCCCAAACCCCTCTACACAATCACACCAAGCTCCTTGGGGGTGCCCCTTGGGAAAATTTTTCAAGGTCCTTCAAATTTTCTCTCCAAGAGCTCCCCAAAGCTGGCTACCCAAACCAACCTACCTTTCGTCTGTCGTCGGGCTGTCTTTTCTGCCCTATCAATTTTATCTTAATCTTTTTTTTTCCCTACCTACCTACCCCCTTTAACTTTCAATCTACCTCCCTCACTCCCAAACCTACTACCACCACCTACTACCCTCTTTTTGGCTCGCCAATATATATACTTTCCAGGTACATTTTCTGGGGCCGAAGGGCCTCTCTGGGTCCAAAGATGTTTTAACCCCAGGGGTCATTTAAAAATGTTTTTCCCCACTATCCACCACCAAGCCTTTTTTTTCCAGGGAGCACGGGAAGCCCCCAAAAAAGTCCACCCCTCTCTCCCCCTTAAGCACACTCCTGGAAGAAAAACCCCTCTAACATCCTCCAGGAGAAACCCTTTGCCATTTTTTTTCCACTTGCCCTTTTCCCGCCCAAATGTTTCCCCTGGGGGAAATCTGCCCCCTGAAAAACCCAAAAGAGAGCTTTTCCCTCAACCCCAGGCAGGCCTCCCCTTTTATTTCTCAGGGGTTGAAAGGGGGCCCCATGACCCCAAGGAAGGGTGGTTCCTGCCCCCTCCTTAATTTATTTCCAAGCAATTGTCCCCATCCAGCCACCAAAAGAAATACCATCAGGAACAAATCCCCTGCCGTCCCCTTTGGGCCCCTTTCCCACAAACCCGGTGCCCAAACCCCGCAAAGGGGCCCGGGCATACATATAGCCCTTTAAAGGGGGTTTCCCCCAAAAACCAAACCCCGGCCTTTTCAGACAAAGTGGACTCAACCCCCCTAAGTAAAGATCCACCCTGGGCCCCCAAAGGGGCCTCTTTTTTGGGGGCCCTCAAGGGGCCTAGGGTTTCCGACTAAAAAAGGCCCCCAAACGAAAAATACTTTGAAACACACACACAGAGAAGACAAGAAAAGGGGGGGGGGGCGAAAAGGGGAATTTGGGGGAGGACGTACAGGGCAGAGACGGAGAGAGACCCGAGACAGAGAGATCCTCTGGTCTCCCCGTTTTTTCCGGGGTCCGAGACTGCCATCTGTTTATTTTCAGGGCCCCTGTTTATTCTTCCCGAAAAACCCTGGACAAAGCAGAGAAGGGCAGGTGTCTTTTGAGCCTTCCCTCCTGGCTCCCTCTCCCTGGATGTTAGGGAAGGAAAACTAGCCAGGGGAAGCTCGACTAAGCTGCCTGTTTGTGTTCAACTATCAGAGCCCGGAGGCTTTTTAAGGAACCCACCTGGGGGTTTTCCCACACCTGGCGGGTTATGGACACCCCCAAAACCCCCGAGCAAAAACCCAGGCTGTTAACTTCCCCTTTGAGCCAGAAACCAAGACACCGCCAGGGGCCTTGCCCCCTTGGGGCCACAGTCCCGGGTTGCTTGCATAGGATGAAGGGGGGGCCCCCCCCCATTGAAGGGGTTTTGGGGGCTTTTGGGTGTTTTTTATTTCTGACAGACCTGGGACTCCTCTGCCTACCTGAATCACAAAGCTCCAGAGAGGAATTTTCTTAAAAAAAAAAAATAACAACCCAGACCTAGAACAGCGAGGTGGGGCTGGGACAAGGCTACAAAAAAGGGAAGAATTTCCACCCCAACCCCCCCCCCTTGAAACCGGGCCCCCTGGCCGGGGGCCCCCAATTCAAAAACCTCAATAAGCACTCCAGTGACCAGAAACCCGGGCAACCATTATACTAATTCCACTCCCTAAAAATCTCTGCCTCTCTAAACCCTCTACACCCCCCAGCCCTTCACCAACCACCATCGCCCTCAGGGGACATTTTGCTCCTTTTGTTCTTCCAAAGTCCCCAAGTCACTCTCCCTATAATCCTCTTTCGATCCCGAACACTCACCCACCTACCTGTGGGGGCCCTTTGGCACCCAGCGCTCAACTCCCCAAAAAGGGATTCAAGTGGACCCGGATGACAGCCACTAGACACAAAGCAAAATGACATTTCCACTTTTCCCCCAGGTCCCTGCAGTACAACCCCTCCCCTCACCAAATCCTCTTACACTAAGTCACACCAAGCTCCTCGAGGGGGCCCATTGGAATTCTCATGCCTTCAAACTTTCTCTCCAAGTGCCACCACTGGCTAGCCCCTACCTACCTTTCGCTGTTTTCTGTCTGCTATCTACTACTCTTTTTTCCCACCACCCACACCTAACTTTATATCTACCCCCCCCCCACTTTTCCCCACCTACTACCACCCCCCTACATCTCTTTTTTGGCTCCCAATATATAACTTCCCGGTACATTTCTAGGGGCCCATGGGGCCCTCTGTTACCAGATGATGTATGCCATGGCATTTGGAAAGCTTTTTTCCACAACCACCCCAACCTTTCTTTCATAGCACTGAGGCCACCAAAAGTCCCCCCCCTCACTACCCTTAAGTCACAGCTCCTGGAAAAGACCCCTCTAACATCCTCCAGAGAGAAGCCTGCCATTGCTTTCCACTTACCTTCCCCACCATCTTCCCGGAGGCATCACCGATACAACCAAAGACTCTCTCTACCAGCGGGCCTGCTCGAGTTCTCAAAGGGCAAGGGGGGCCCATACCCCAAAGGAAGGGTGGGTTTCCCGCCACCTCCATATTTTTTATTACCCAACAAATTTTCCATCCAGCCCCAAGACAGAATACCCCTCGGGAAAAACCCTCGCTGTCCCCTCGGGGCCCTTTTTACACCTGGGCCCACCCCCCCCCTATGCCAAGGGGCCCTACATAAAAGGGCCTTTTAAAAGGGGTCCCCCCTTTAAAAAATCCCAAAACCCCCCTGGGGGCCTTTCCCCGACAAAAGGGACCA
>JAJTUV010005347.1:0-10007 GCA_021653895.1 Mastomys natalensis
CTCACTTCCCCTTCATCTCTATCTGCTAAGATATGATGAAGCAAAGAATTGCAGCTAAACACTCCTTTCCCATGGTGACTCCCTCAGGCATCTGTATCCCTTAAACCGTGAACCAAAATAAACCTTTCCTTCCTTAACTACCTTTTGTCAGGCATTTTGTCCCAGCAACAAGGAAGGTAAGTAATCACTCCGGAAAGGAAGCCACAGAAAGTACCAGTCAATTGTAACTTACAAATCCAACGACACTGGATTCTTCTATTGTCAGCTTGGCTAAACTGGTAGTTATGTTTCCAGAAGTTCTTTTTCTGTATAGCTTCAGGTTACCATTGGCCAAAGAGTAACTCAAACAAATTTGAGAGGTAAAGAAGCAGTAATCATTGTTAGCATTCTGTCTAAACTCCACCTCCACAGTTACCTGGCAACAGCCAGGTATGCTCTTCCCCGCAGCTACCTGGCAACAGCCAGGTAGCCCTGCCCACTATTATAAAAGGGGCTGTCTGGCCCCTCCTCTCTCTCTTGCCCCTTGACCGGCTGTGCCAGCAGGTTGTATCCGACCTTCTCCCCTTCCCCTCCCCCTCTCCACGTGGTCATGGCCGGCCACCTCTCTCTCTCTCCCTTCTGCCCTAAATAAACTCCCTTCGTGGAACCCTCTGCCCTGGTGTCTTCTGTTCCAAGCTGCTGCGCGTGTTGCTGCGTCAAGATAACAACAATCATTCTTTTCCAGAGGTTTATTCATGGCTAGATAGAGTGGCACTTGTGGTACCTGGCAGGTCCTAGCCTGTCCCTACCCTCCCTCAACCCATGACATGCCTTTCTCTTCAAAAGCTGATCCTGAAGACCAAAAGAAACCCCGGACAAATGACCAGATTCTTGGCTGTGGATCCAAACCAATACAGTCAGATGCCTCTCACATGTTTCTCTGTCAGATTCTCCTTGACCCTGACAGCAGGCTGTGTTTCTTAAATAAACAGTTTATTGACCGTGATGTTCTGCCTCTTTGCCTGCCTGCACATCTCAGTTATTCTATCAGGTCTAGTTCCAAATCCCTTTCCCCAGAGACCCTTGTAGTTTTGTATTCTGTTGTTTACCATAACAGACCAAGTGATAGGATCTAGGTGGAGTTATCCACCTTGGCTGCACAGAACTTAGAAGAAGAACGTCCCTTGGACTTGCCTTGAGATATCTCCAGCCATGACCAAGAACAGATTATCCCACCCATCTGAAACAAGGAAGGGTTTGAGCCTGGCCTTTACCTTTAATTGAGAGCTGACCATTCAAGCATTGAGCCTTGATCAGAGAACTTTGTCTTGGCTTCATCTCTTCTCCCCTCTGTCCCCCTTTCCTTCCCAGCCCCCACTTTCAGTGAACCCAGTGGACTCGGTGGCTATAGGTGGCACCCACAATGAGGGGCCTGAAAACGGTGGGACCAGCTGAGGAACGCTGACTTAGGTGGAGCTCCACAGAAAGTGGAACAAGGACAGTATCCTGAGCACTTGGTAAGCAACGAACAGCATTGATACTAGAGCTAGTTATTTTTTGGAGGCTGTGTTTGCAGGAAGTGTGTTTAAGGGGATACAGTAAGGTTGAGTAGGTGTTGACCTGACACTGACCTCACCTAGGAGGTGACAGCGAATTATGGGACAGGAGAATTCCAAACAGGCATTTTTCCCAAAGCCTGCAAGAGCTGCTCCAGGCGGGAGGAGCAGGGTTTTCAAATCATGTTAGAAAAATTCTTGGCAGAAATAAATTCATGCTGCCCATGGTTCCCACAAGAAGGAACTTTGAATAAGAGATTCAAGAATGCCTATCAGAGAGTGCTGATACCAAAAAAAAAAAAAAAAGGTACTCTCAACTCTAAATCAGAAGTATAGACCTAGTACAACTTTTACAACTCAGATAAAAGAAATCAGAGATTCTGATAATGAATTAGATCCAGAGGAAGGAGCTGATGTAAAAGAAAGGGCTGCCAAATATCACAATGAGGTTTGGCCTCCCTGTGCACCTTCTGCTCCACCTATGGTCCTTGACGCAGCAGGGAAACTGCCCAGACGGATATGAAGATATGTAAATTAGAGATGGAAATTAAGCTGCAGAAATTGACTAATGAGGTGCAGGAGTGTCTGTCAGGTGCAAAAAAGAGCCATGATTTTGAGATGCTCCAATCACCGTTAAAAGAGCTGTGAATCAGGCTCGAAGGGATGGGCAAGATACATCTGACATGTTAGCTTTTCCTGTAGTTGATGTGATTGACCAGCAGAACAGAAGAATCAGCCAATATCGGGCATTGGAGTTCAAAGTGATAAAAGAATTAAAACAGCTGTGTCACAGTATGGGCCTACTGCCCCTTAACACAAGCTTTATTGGATACTGTGGTAGAAGCAAATTGCCCCAAAATGCCCCAAGATTGGAAAACTATATGTAAGGCTACTTTATCAGGAGGAGATTACTTGCTTTGGAGCTCAGAATGGCGTGATTCTAGTAGAGAACCACCATGATGAAAGCTCAGGCAGGCAATGCAGATTAGGATCTTAACATGCTTCTAGGAGAAGGTCAATATGAAAGTAATGCTAATCAGGTTGAACTGCAGGAGTGTATGCACAGATTGCAATGGCTGCTCGAGGTGCTTGGAGTCAATTATCTACTAAAGGGGGATCTTAGTGGGAATTTATCTGGTATTAAACAAGGCTCTGATGATCCGTTTCAGGAATTTGAACAGACCGCTGAAAGCAGCTGGTAGAATTTTTGGAGGTCCTCAAGCAGGAATTCCTTTTGTTACACAATTGGCTTATGAGAATGCTAATGCAGCCTGCTGCACAGCTATCAGACTATACAAAGCAAAGACAAAGCAGCCTGTCCACAAATTGACTCTCTAAATTAATAGAAGGAACACTTGAAAGCAAATTTTTACAATCCTAAGGATGCAAGGGAATAGTAAAGAAACAATCTTTATAAATCTATTATTATATAATATCTTTTAGGAATGGCTACTGGAGATGGAAGCACAGATTGTAAAGCTCCCATAGGTACCATGGTTTCATTAACCTTTCTTACATCTTGTAACAATCGCCATTTTCCAGATTTTTTTCTTGATAACAAATATTGGAGTGTTCTGAGGTGACTGAGATTCTATTATGTGCCCTGCCTCTAAATTGCTCCTGCACAGCAATGAAGCAGCTTTATTTTTCCTTTACACAAAGACCACTGATCAACCCACACTGGAAAATTATTAAGCCACTGAATTTTATCAGCATGGGATGCAGGTGGCCACTATGAAAAATACCCCAACCTCAGTGTTGGAATGGCTTAGGCACTTCAAAAGTTTTAATACCTTGAGCTTCTTTTCCTACTCCTTGGCCAAGCAAAAATCCTTGTCTTATTTTAGTCACTACTTCATTAGGGCTGCACATGATAAGACCCATCTGTGATAAGAGATCTTCCCAGAGGGTTATAGGCAAATTTGGCATGACACAGGGTTGAATTTTTCCCCGAATTGCCTTCATCTCTCCAAGTTAGTAGTTTAGAACTCTGTTTCGGGTTATTGGCATAACAAATCCCCTGAAGGTGAGTGAGAGTATCAGATAAAGGCCAGGCTGAAGGCCACTCTTGTCCTCTAATAATTGTTACATCAGCCCAGTATCTATTAATCTTTCAAAACTTTTTCCTTCAATTATTAGCTTAAGATTAGGTCTCTTGTTAGTAATAGATTGAACCCAATACATATTCAGAGGAACCAAAGCCATCTTGTCCTTTCTTTCTTAACAAATTTTTAAGGAAGCAGATGCAAAGGAACTAAAACAAGTTGAGCAATTCTTTTGCCAGCAGGTACAGTTACAATGCCATGGGGGGGGGGGGGGGGAGCAGACATAATTTTAATCTCTCCCTCATAATCAATAACACCTGGATAAATTTGTAATCCTTTTACAATACTTCTGCTTTGGCCCAGAAGTAATCCCCATGTCCCGGAGGCAAGGGCCCAAAATCTCCTGTAGGCAGCGTCCCATTTCTGGGGTCAGTAACTGCATGGAGGTGGAACTGAGGTCCAGTCCTGCAGCTTTCTGGGGTTGCTCTAATAAGTTCTGAAATGGATTTCCCTGGCTTGGGAACAGCTTCATGGCTCCACAAAATGTTGGTTGTGGACTCCTGGGGGCCTAGGGCTGGCCTGCCACTTGTTTCCCAACAAGGGACGGCCCTGAATATCTGTTTTAGATCTACATTCCTTGGCCCAATGATAACCTTTCTTGCACAAGGACAAATTTCTGTCATGCGACTGATTCTTTGAGATGAAATTGGGTCCGGCTGTAGTTGCTGCCTTACCTGATTGTTTGCTTGTGCCTTTGTTTCTGGGACATTCATTTTTTTTAAATGACCTAATTCTTCACACTTTAAAACGTCTATTATATTTATGGTTTTGTACAAGCATTGCTTGTACAGTGGTCCCTTGTGGAAAGACCTTGTTTACCACAACAGACAAAGTGATAGGATCTAGGTGGAGTTATCTACCTTGGCTGCACAGAACTTAGAAGAACGTGGCCTGGGCTTGCCTTGAGATATCTCTGCTGTGACCAAGAATGGATTATCCCATTCATGTGAAACAAGGGAGGGTTTGGGCGGGGCCTTTCCCTTGAAATTGAGCTGAACATTAAAGCACTGTGTCTTGATCAGAGAACTTTGTCTTGGCTTGATCTCTTTCTTGCCCTCTGTCCCCCTTTTATTCCCAGCCCCCCTTTCAGATGAACCAGTTGATCCATGACTGCAGGTGGCTACAGGCGTGCACAACCATGCTTGGCCAAAGAGATATATGGCCATCGTGAGATACTTTAAACATTTATCTGTGTGAGTTATGTGTATGAGGGAAACCTACAGAGGCTATAAGAGGATGATGGATCCCCTGGAATTGGACATACAGGTAGTAGTAAGGCACTGTTTAGGTGCTGAAAATGAATCTGAGCCTTCTGTAAGAAAAGTAAGCACTTGAAACAATTGAGACCCCTCTTTAGCCCAGAAAAAGTTCACTGTAGATTGGTGGCCGTGTTTAAGGAGGTGATCTCCCTTGGGCAAGGCTGTAGGAGGCTAGAAGGCCAGCCATCAGTAGTGGCCTCCAGTGTGAGTGGGAATTCTAAGCAGATGAAAAGGCATTTAGGCAGTTGGTTCTACTTTCTGCCTTCAGACCTGTCTCTGCTCATTCATTGTGGCTGTCAAGATGGCTTGTAGAACAACGACTTGTACAGAGAGACCTTGTCCTCAAAAGGGAAACACAAAAAAACAAACACAAAAATCTGCAAACGTGATGACAGTGATACATCTTGCTTCCTGGGACCATGGAAGAAACAGTAATAGGTAATCTCTTAAGATGGCTTTCGAGAATGTTGTTCTGTTTATGATTTTTTTAACAATGCATACAGATCTATGTAAAAGTTGTTCTTTCTGAATTCAAGGGAAAGAATGCTGAATCTTCTAATATTTTGGAACAAATAACTTTGTAAGGCAAGAGGAGTTGTGGTTCCCTTCCCATTTTCCTCATTGTGCTGACTTCCAGGAAGCTCAGACAATCATTTTCTTTTGGTTACATTCTTTAGTCCTAGCTCATGTTATTATTCTGGTTTGTGTGTATGTGTATGTGCATGTGCGTGCGTGCATGCGTGCATGCGTGCGTGCGTTGCGTGTGTGTGTGGTGTGTGTGTGTGTGTGTGTGTGTATGTGTGTTTGTGTGTAAGTGTGTGACTGTAACAGGTGTCTATCCTCATGAGAACACACACAAAGGCTAGGGCAGGATGTTGGGTGTTTCCTCTATCGATGTCTATTGCCTTGATACAGTCTCTTACTGGAAGCTGTCTGTTTCTGCTAGATGGCTTGCCAGTGTGCTTTTGAGATTGACTTTTGGGATAATTCAATATTGGCTTTCTATGTAGGAGCTGGGCATTTGAACTCTGGTCCTCTGCTAGAGAACAATCGATCTTACGATCTTACTCATTGAAACTATCTCCCTAGTCCCGTGCTATTATTCTCTATGTGATGCCTTTAAGGGTGTGTATTGCCCTTCCAAAAGTCTCTTTATGGATGCCTAAAGTCTTCTGATCTTTTTATGAACCAGCTGACTCTTGTCTCCCCCTTTTCATTTGGAGGCATCCTAGAGGGAAATTATTTTATTTCTGATTTAGGATGCCATGGATTTTCATGCCACTGAAGAAACTGATGTGATTCCTACCAAAGGAAGAGTAAAGAGAAAAGAGGGATCACACATTTCTGCTTGGAATATTAATAAAGTACACATGCACCGAGTCCTTAAAAATAAGGTTGGTGTAGGGGCTTGAGAGATGGCTCAGTGGTTAAAAGCATTGGATGCTCTTGCAGAGGACCAGGTTCTATTCCCAGCGCTCACATGGGGTTTACAACCTCTGTAACTCAGTTCTAGAGGATCCGGTGTCCTCTTTGGTCTACTTGGGCATCAGGCATGCATGTGCTCACAGACATATATACAGACAAAACGTTTTACACATAAAATGAATAAATATAACAAATTTAAAAGCTAAGGTTTGGGGTTGGAGAGGTAACCTATTGGCAGAACAGTTTCCAGGCACGTACAAGGCCTTCCGTTCACAGCACACACACATGCAAGATAGCTGGTTTGCTACAAAATACAACAGAGTTGTGTAATCCCTTCAGGATTGGCTATTTGAAAAGAGCTATTAGAAAAAGTTTAGCAAAAGCCGGGCGTTGGTGGCGCACGCCTTTAATCCCAGCACTTGGGAGGCAGAGGCAGGCGGATTTCTGAGTTCGAGGCCAGCCTGGTCTACCGAGCGAGTTCCAGGACAGCCCGGACTACACAGAGAAACCCTGTCTCGAAAAAAACCAAAAAAAAAAAAAAAAAAAAGAAAAAGTTTAGCAACCAGGCGGTGGTGGCGCACGCCTTTAATCCTAGCCACTTGGGAGGCAGAGGCAGGCGGATTTCTGAGTTCTGAGTTCAAGGCCAGCCTGGTCTACAGAGTGAGTTCCAGGACAGCCAGGGCTACACAGAGAAACCCTGTCTCGAAAAACCAAAAAAAAAAAAAGAAAAAAACAACAAAAAAAAAAAAAAAATAAGTTTAGCAGTTTCCTTGTACACAGTTAATAAAGAGGTTTCAGAATCATGTGATGAGTTTTCTTGTATGTTACCATGGAGACAATGGCTAGTTCTATTGGGTGCATACTTTTAGGGGTTCATAAAAACATGTGTGAGTGTGTGTGTATATATATAATATGTACATACAAAAATATATGCATATATATTTCCCCCAATAGAATCATATATGGATATTTTATTTTCTATAAAAAATGTAGTTATATTATTTGTAATTAAAATTGAATCATAAATAAAAAAATAAAATTGAATTCATAAAGATGAAATTATTATTGCAAGAAACCCCTTAAATTCCCATTTGTAAAGCTGAAGTCTATAAATTTAATCATGACAATTCTATCCTCGGCTACAGAAAAGTAGATTAGTATCAACACACCAAGTTTAACCTGAAAACCTGTAGGGAATTCAGACAGACCCCAAATAATGTGGGGAAAAAATGTCAAGAAAGCTCACTTTCATTTTATTATAGAATGAAATATCTGTGCATATCCCAGTTTTAAATTTTTTTATACATACATACATACATACATACATACATACATATATATATAGTGTGGTGTTGTGTGTGTGTGTGTGTGTGTGTGTGCAGAGATCAGAGAACAATTTTGGGGAGTTGATTCTTGCCTTTCATATCGCTGAAGCACAATCTCTCTTGGTTTTGTTTTTCATTATTAATTTTTCTCACACAGTATATTTTGGGCATATTCTTTTACTTCTCCAAACCTCCCAAATCCTACCTACCCAACTGCTGGTCCTCTCTCCCCCAAACAAAACCAACAAAAACAAAACAATCAAACAAACCCAAAGCCAAAAAACAAAACAAAAAGCCCCTCCCGCAAAGCATGTGATCTGTTTTGTGTTGGTCACCTCCTCTGGGCGTCAGGGCTGGTATACCCTGGGATGTATGGTTATACCCAGTGGTACTGTACTATATACCCTGGGATGTATGTTTATACCCAGTGGTACTGTACTATATACCCTGGGATGTATGTTTATTACCCAGTGGTACTGCACTATATACCCTGGGATGTATGTTTATACCCAGTGGTACTGCACTAGAGATGACTGGCTTTTTTCCCTTTTCCAGTAGGTGTCAATTGCAAATAACTGGTTTTGACTGGGAGCAGGACATTTGTGCCCACCTCCCCTTCTCAGGGCTGGACTTTGGTTTGAACCTATGCAGGTCCTATGTATGCCATCCCTGTTTTGTGTCTGCTTCCTTGGAGGCGTCTACCTCTTACAATCTTTCTGCCTCCACATAGATTCCATGTACATCCCTGAGGCATGAGGGGAGAAGTTTGATGGAGACATCTCATTAAGGATGGAGTGTTCCAAAGTCTCTCACTCTCTGCACATTGTCCAGTTGTGGGTCTCCCGTGTTAATTCCCATCTACTGCAAGAAGAGACTTCTTTATGAGAGCTGAGTACGGCACTGGCCTATGAGTAGAGCAGAATGTCTTATGTTCCTCTAGGAGAATACTTGGAATAGAGCAGGCAATGGTCTTAACTGCTGAGCCATCTCCTCCAGCTCTACCTCTCTTGGTTTGAACTCTGATATGTACTCTAGGCTTGCTGGCCTGTGAGCTTCCAGCAGATTCTCCCATCTCTGCCTCCCATTTCAGCAAAGAAGTGCTGGGATTACAGATGTGGTGTCTGCATCTGGCTTTTTACATGGCTTCTAGAAACTACATTCAGGTCATTGGGCTTGTGAGGCAAGCGCTTATATCTGCTCAGCCACCTCCCCAACCCTCATTTCCTAGTTTAATCACTAGTAAAACAGTTAGGAGTGATGTAATGTCCAGGTGTGGTGGGGCACAATTTTAATGCCAGCCCTCGGGAGGCAGAGGCAGGTAAATCTCTGGGAGTTTGAAGCCAGTCTGGTCTACAAAGCAAGTTCTAGGATAGCCAAGGTTGTTACACAGAGAAACCCCATCTCAAAAACAAAAACAAAAGCAAACATACAAAAAACTCTTAACCAACCAGCCAGCCAACCAAAAAACAAACAAACAAAAAAAAACAAAACTAACAATAACAACAACAAACCCCCAAAGCAAAAACAAAAAACCAAAACCGACCAAAAGGAAATGTTGTAGTAATGAAAGTAGTCCAACAGACCCAAATGCACATATATGCTTGTATACACACACACACCACACACACACACACACACACACACACACACACTCACTCACAAACTGAGCAAAAGCATTTTCTGTGTTACCAGAGCCCCAAACACTGTCTTACAGGAGTAATTACTAAAGTCCACAATAAATGAATAATTAGAATGAAAAATGCATACAAAGTTGGCAAAAGAGAAGAAATTAGCATTCTCAAATGGGAGCATATCCTTCATAAGTGTTTTGTATTATGAGAACACACAGAATGTTAATTTAATATAATAAGATACTTGACATAATAAGTTAAGACAATGATTGAAAGGGCCATCGCAGAGATGAAGAAAATCAACCCTGTTAGGCCACAAATCATATAGTCAGACACCGAACACACTTGGCTGGAAGCCAAGTTTCAGTGGAGCTTCTTGAGATAATTACAGCGGTGCAAAGGAAAGAGAGAAGAATGAATCAGAGATGAAGGATAGTGAAGACAAGTCCTTGATGGCCTTGGAGTAGAGACTCAAAAAGATGGTATAAAAAATATTCAGAGATATCACACACAAAGGTTGCCCGGAAATGAAAGAATCAGGCAGAAAGGGCATGCATGCATGCATTGCAAAAAATGATTAATAATGAACGCAAAGGTTCTAGTGCTGCAGCTGACTCCACATCTGGTGCTGTGTAGCTCCCCTCCCCCTCCCTCTCCCCCACCCCACTTCCTCCCCGTCCCTCTCCTCCTACTCCCACCTCTCTGGCTCTTACACTCTTACTGCCCC